>JARYGA010000438.1:17500-207053 GCA_030545235.1 Helianthus tuberosus
TGAGGCTCTTTCAGGTATAAATTTGAAGCCTGCTTTAGACCCTATAGTGTATTGTCCTCCTAAAGTACTTGAGTCAGGTGAAAAAATAGTGATAATAAAACCAGAATATGTTGAGAAGGTTAAGCAACTATTTCAGAAGCATCTATATGGGTATTTTGTAGGAACAACCTGTTCATTGTCATGGGCTAGGGTGAATTTGTTTAAAATGTGGAAGAGGTATGGGATTATGGATGTATCATATAATGGTAAAGGGTTATTTTACATCAAATTTAAAACTGAGGATGGTATGAATGAAGCTCTTAAAGCTGGGCCGTGGGTTGTGAATGGCATTCCGTTGGTAGTAAAAAAATGGGAGACTGGGGTTAATTTGGAAAAGTCAGAGCCTTCAAAAGTTCCTGTGTGGATCACTTTTAACAATGTGCCAATGGAACTATGGAATGTGCAGGGATTATGTGAAATAGCTAGCTGTATTGGGAAGCCTCTGCTGTTTGATAATATTACCACTGAAAAGTGCATACAAAAGAAAGGAATGACTGGATTTGCTAGAATTCTGGTTGAAATATCTGTTTTGGAGACTTTGCCGAATAGAGTAAGAGCATTTTATATTCAGGAAGATAATAAGCTTGGGGCAAGTATAGATGTTACTGTTGAGTTTCAGAAAGTTCCTGCTAACTGTTCTCACTGTAAGGTGTTTGGTCATAAATTTGAAGATTGTGTTCATAGGGAATTAACTGAAGACGAAAGAAAGGATAGGGTCAAAAAAATGGAAACTCAAAATGCTATTAATCTTTCGCCAAAGAAGAATAGAATAGTAGATGAAGAAGGTTATGAAATGGTTAGAAGGAAGAATCAAAATGACAAACATATGAAGTGGGGTAACTATAGAGAGGGGCAGGGAAGACAGGTTAATAAATTTGGCAGTAAAAGTCAACAGAAGGATGATACTAAGAATAAGGGTAGCAAACTGCAGCAAAACATTGACAATCATAAGAAAACTCAGGCTGTGTTAGAAGAAGAGGAGAGACTTAGAAAGGGTAAGGGTATAAAAGTCAAACAGGAGTATAGGGTTAAAACAATGGGAAGAATGGGGGAAGCAAAGGTGGGGACTGGTATTGATGGGTTGAAGATGGAGAACAGTTTTGCAGCATTGGATCAGAATATGGAGGATAGTTATGAAGATGCAGCTTTGCCTAATGAAGGAAAAAGCCAAAAGAAAGCTGATAATAAACCTGGCCTAAATCAGTCTTCTACCAAATCCAATGTCCCTTCTAACCATCACATTAACACTAAACTTTCTTCACAAGCCAATCGGCCTACCTCTTATTCCTCTTCTAAACCTCTTACTACACCTAAGCCTCAACTTTTACCTAACCCTGGTAAGTCTGGCAGGGCAAACAATTCAGTTAAATCTTCGCCTAGCTTCCAAAATAATACTCCTCCCCCTTTACCTTTTTCTGAACCAAACATGCTACAAAAACCAGAAGCTAATCAAGATGTCAATTTTTCCTTTATGAATATTCAGTTGGCTTCACCTGTGTTAGAAAAATGTGAAATGGACCTTGACCAAAGTCAAATTGATGAGGTTATGCAGTTTGTTATGAAAAGAAAGAAAGTGCCCAAGGAAATAGAGCTTGAATGGAATCATGAACAATACAAACTTTATGTGGAAATGTGTAGAAGGCACAATTTCAGTGAAGGAATGGATGAGGAAGATTATGATGAAGTGCGGTCTGAATTTGAGGTAGATTCTGATGAAGATGAGATGGCTTAGGATATGAAAATTGATGGAGTCCAGAATACTCAAGTATTGGGTAAATCTGGAAATAATAAGGATTCTCAATGATGATGCAAAATTTGAACATTGTGTCTTGGAATGTAAGGGGTATTAATAACTCTTCAAACCAAGATCAAGTAATTAATGTTCTGAATGATAAAGATGTAAGTGTATGTGGTTTACTGGAATCTCATGTTAAAGGAAGAAATTTAGACAAAGTTTGTGGTAGAGTTTTAAGGGGCTGGCAGTGGTTTTCTAACAGTGTTTATTGCAAGAACTGGGTGAGAATTATAGTGGGCTGGAAACCAAATATTGTTGATCTTATGGTTTTGGACCACAATGATCAAGCTGTGCACTGTTTTGTGAAGCCTTTAGATGGGAGACAAAGCTTTTTCTGCTCATTTATATATGGTCATGTAAAGGCTGTTAATAGAAAGCCATTATGGCAGGATTTGATGAAGTTTGCTAGTTCCATTTATGATGAAGCCTGGTTGGTGTTGGGTGATTTTAATGTGATCAAAGATCCTTGTGAAAGGTCAATGGGATCATCTTTAATCAATTCTTCTATGGAGGATTTTCGGGAGTGTTGTTCAGCCATCAATATTGAAGACACCCCTGCTTCTGGTTTAAAATTTACATGGAATAAATCTCCAGGTAAGGCTGATGGGTTACTGAAAAAGTTAGACAGGGTTACGTGTAATGAGGAATTTCTGAAGGTGTTTCCTGATGTGTCTACTGTTTTTCTGCCATTCTTCTATTCGGATCATTCTCCTGCATTGGTCTCTATTAAGGGTATGAAAACCTGGCAGCCTAGGGCTTTCAAGTTTATGAATTTTTTGGCTCGGAAACCTCAATTTTTACCTACGGTGGAAGGAGTTTGGAAGAAAGATATTAGAGGATGCCATATGTTTTCTGTGGTTAGCAAGCTCAAATCTTTAAAAAAGCCATTCAGAAAGCTAGGAAAAGACCAGGGGGATTTAAATGCTAAAGTTAAAAAGTTAACTCATGAGTTGGGGTTTATTCAGGAAGCTGTGATTAAAGATCCTCATAATCAGGAGCTAAGGGATGAGGAGATGGGATATGTTAATGCTTTGAAGCAAGCCATGTTTGATGAAGAACTATTTTTAAAACAGAAGGCTAAAGTTGACTGGTTGAGAGCAGGAGATCAAAATACTGCTTATTTTCATAAGTCAGTTAAAAGCATGCAAGCCAGATCAAGGATAAATTCTATAATTGATAAAGATGGCAATTTTGTTGAAGGAATGTTAGTGGGTGAAGCTTTTGTTAAACATTTTGAAAGTTTTATGGGAAGAGATGTTCAAGTTGAAAGTATCAAGGATCCTTCCTCTCTTTTTACAAAGAAGTTACCCAGAAGTGTTGCTGACCATATGGTTAGAGTTGTTACTAAAGAAGAAATAAAAGAAGCCTTATTTGATATAAATGATGATAAAGCTCCTGGGCCAGATGGATATTCGTCTAAGTTCTTCAAGGCAGCCTGGAGTATTATTGGAAAGGAGGTCTGTTCGGCCATCCAGGAGTATTTTCATAATGGAAAATTGCTGGCTGAGGTGAATGCTACATTAATATCCCTTGTTCCAAAGTGTTCTAATCCTAGAAATGTCACTGATTATCGGCCTATTGCTTGTTGCAATGTTTTATACAAATGCATTACGAAAATCATTTGCAACAGGCTGAAAGATACTTTGGGAATGGTGGTTTGTGAGAATCAGAGTGCCTTTATTCCAGGAAGGCAAATTAGTGATAATATATTATTAACACAGGAGTTGTTAAGAAATTATCATCTAAAGAAAAGGAAGGCTAGGGTAACTATGAAAATTGATCTGCAAAAGGCCTATGATACAGTCAACCATGGTTTTCTTGAATTCAGTCTTAAGCAATTTGGTTATCACCCTTGTATGATTGCCTGGATAATGAATTGCCTGAGATCTGCTGCATACTCAATTAATGTGAATGGTTCTGCTCAAGGATTCTTTAAAGGGTTACGTGGCTTAAGACAAGGTGACCCTATGTCACCTTATCTTTTTACACTCGTTATGGAAGTACTGAATCTAATCATAGAGAGGAATATTAAGGAAAAGGGAGGGTTCAACTATCATTGGGGATGTGATGGGCTGAAAATAACTCATGTCTGTTTTGCGGACGACCTTATGTTGTTCTCTCAGGCGGATGAATGTTCTGTGAGAATTCTGAAAGAGTCATTGGAAGAGTTTAGTGGAGTTTCGGGGCTAATTCCAAACCTGAACAAGAGTACAATTTATTTTGGAAATGTTAACAACCATTTGCAGCATCTGATCAAAAGCCTGCTTCCGTTTAAAGTTGGAGTGTTACCGGTAAGATACTTGGGGATCCCGTTATTGTCTAAGAGGTTATACTCTAAAGACTGCTCTGTGTTGATTGATAAAGTTCGGAAAAAGCTAAATGATTGGAAAAACAAGTTCTTGTCTTTTGCTGGAAGACTGCAGTTGATAAGGTCTGTTCTATCCTCTTTGCATGTATATTGGGCATCTATGTTTCTTCTCCCTGTTAATATAATAGAGGATATAGAAAGGCTGATGTGTAAATTCTTGTGGTCCAACTCTGAGTCTATCAAGGGAAAAGTTAGAGTTAGCTGGAAGGAAGTTTGTTGTCCAAAATATCAAGGGGGCTGGGAATAAGATCTCTGAGAACAATTAACCAAACGCTGGTTTCAAAGCATATATGGAGTCTTATTGCTAAAAAAGAAACAATTTGGACGAAGTGGATTTGGCAACATAGATTAAAAGATAGAAGCTTTTGGGAAGTTGGTAATAAAGAAGGCACATGTTGGAGTTGGAAAAGCATATTAAGGATCAGAGATGTGGTTTGGCCTCACTGTATTAAAATTCTGGGTGATGGATCTGATACTTCAATCTGGTATGACATGTGGTGCCCCCTTAGTCCATTGTGTTCGTTCATTACTGTGAGAGATATTCATAGAGCAGGCTTGACTACTAAGAGTACTGTTAATGAGATTGTTGTGAATGGAGGTTGGAGATGGCCTGTTGAATGGCAGAATAAATTTCCCTGTTTGTTTAACCTGAATGTTCCAGTTCTGGTGGATGGAAAGAGAGATGTTCTTATGTGGAAGTCTAGGGAAGATAAGCACATGCCTTTTTGTACTTCTGAGGTTTATAAAGATCTTTGTGTTCATAGACAAAATGTTCAGTGGGCTAAAGTTATATGGTTTTCTCAATCTATTCCTAGGCATGCTTTCATTTTGTGGTTGGCCTATCAAGGAAGGTTGCTAACACAGGATAGGCTGGATAGATGGGAGGTCAGGAGTGATTTATTGTGTCCTTTTTGTCAAACCCAGATGGATAGTCATGATCATCTGTTTTTTGAATGTGATTATCCCTGTGAAGTGTGGGGTTGTTTAAAAGGGTTGGGCATGCTGAATGATGCTCTTGCTAACAGGAAGGGTTGTGTTGATTTCTTGGCTCAACAACATATGGGAAGATCCTTTAGAAGTATAATTCAAAGGCTGGTTCTTGCTGCTATGTTCTATTTTATATGGCAAGAACGAAATCTTAGACTTTTTCAAGACAAACATAGAACAGTGGAAGAGTTATGCAAAGTTATCAGAGAAATTGTTAGAAACAGGCTTCTCGGATTGAAAATCTATGCTAACACTAAAACCATTAGTGCCAGTAAAGAATGGAATATCAATGTTATCTGGAAGAATCCTGAAAAGATAGTGACTCAATGCAACACAATATGAGTAACAAAAGAGAGATTTTTAATAACAGGGGTAATTTGGGTATGTATCAAAGATGGAGTATAAGAAGTGGGAGATTGAGATCTGGTGAATTAGACTGTTTAGAGAGAAGATATTTTGACCAGAAATTCCTTGTCGAGTGTCACAGGTCCTTTTTTAATGAGTGGAGAGGGGTTATTGGGTGGGGGTTTGGGTGTGTGTTCTTTTTTGTGAGCTTGGGTATCCTTGGGTGGGTTATGGATTGGGCTCCCCAAAATTTTCTTTTGAGTGTTGAGTCTATAGATGGTGAGGTAGGATTGTGGGTGGGGGGTTTTTTGGGGTTTGCTGAAATAAGGTGTTACTATAATACTGGGGTAGTCATCTGGCCTTTTTGGCTTCCTCTTGCTCATGTTCTGTTTGAGTTTCTTTTGTGGAGTTTTTGGTGTGGGTGTGTTCTCTTGATTCTCTGGAATGTCTATATTCTGAGAATTAAGTCTGCCTTTTTTGATTGGAGGATAGGCTGGTTGAGACTAGGGATAAGTCATAACAAGGGAGATATAAGGAAGGATCAAGTCCTTGTGAATAGGTATAACTATCTCTCTCTTTCTTTATTTTTTCTTAGCTCCTTGCAAGGTCTTGAAAACATATGGTTAGGACAGAAACCTGCGTGTGTTGTGTACTCTAGATCCTTTTGGATCAGGGGGGTGGGGTATTGTTGGGAATCAGGTGGAATAAGGGCTCTAAAGGCCAGAAGGGTAGTCATCTTACTATATGCCTTATACCATAGATCTGCAAGCATTTTTCATTCTGTTTTGGTTTTCTTGTTTTTAGGAAATTTGAGCCGTATTTTCTGTTTTGTGGCTAGTCTATCCGGTATATTAACCATTCTAGCCGCTTCTGTGTTCTTGATGATGGGATTAGGTTGTTATGTGCAGGGGAGTTGCACGAGCCAGGGAGAAATAAGGTTGGAGCTTGTTACTATGTATAGGACTTTATTCTCCTCTCAAAACTTTGTTTCTATTTTTCTAGTTCATGATAGTGACAAGCAATCCTTTATATTTTGGTTTTCTTTCAAAACTGTTTCTTGGTTTTGTATTGTGTCTTTTGAGTCTGACCTCTTTGGGTCAAAGGGTATTCTGGGAATTTGGGGTTGGGCTGAAGTGATCAGGGAAAAATATGGAGAAATCATGCTGGTGTGGTTAGAGGGAGGGCAGGGGTATAGTTGGAATATTTTTGAGCTGTTTAGTATGAAGATTCTAAGTTGGAAGAGAATCCTGGATAGTTGGCAAAGTGATGATCTGATCAACTTTAATAATAAGGATCAGGGGTATTTACGGAATAATGTGTTGGGAGTGAATGCTTGTGATAGGGTCCTGAAGGAAATTATGTCTACTGGTCTGTTTTTCATGAGTACTAATGAGGCTTCGTATAAATATATGCTTAGATGGAAAGATAATGATGACATGGTCCAAAGCTGGTGCTACAAAAAAATTTCAGGATGGTTGTATGAGAGATCACATAAGTAATGAAGAGTTAATGTTGATTGCTTTCCAGATGGTTATATGCAATGATGATGTGAGTTTAGAGGTTGGGAGTATTATGCTGATCATGATGGATAAAACTATAAAAATGCTGGTATTCTCCTTCCTGATAGAATAGTGGAATATTTGCAGAAAATGTGGTCAGTGGAAAGGTCAGCAAGATGGTAAAGATTGGAAATATGCATGGTTGTCAATAAAACAGTGGAGGTCCTACAGGGGGAAGGGTTGGAGATGCAGTCAAAATTATCGATGTAAAAATCATGTGAGGTTTACATGTTTAAGCAATGGTAAAATTAGTTTGTGTGTTGAAAACTGGACTGATATGTTGAGATATAGAAGAGAGCAGGGTCTGTGTTTAAAGGCTGTCTGGTGGATGAATCAGTTAGTAGTAGGAGTTATAGACTGGCTGATTAGCTGGGGTGTCAAGTGCCAAATTGAGTTGGGGAGGAAGGGGTATTTTTTGGATAGTAGATTGGTTAAGGACAGAAGGTGCTGGTGGCTAAAAAGTGGGTTGGATGTTGGGCTGGAGCAGACTATAAAGGCTTGGAGATCTATGAGGTCAAGCCTTGATTGCCGTAAAACATTTGTATGGGAAGGGTGTTATGGGAATATTGGAATTTCTGATGTTGTTAGGCAGCTACAGATGTTCAGCTGCAGAAAATGGTGGCAATGGAAGTATAAAAACATAGCTATGTTGATATGCTGGATGAGGCAGTGTTTCAATGAATTGAATGGATGGAATAAGATGTGGTTATATATTTGTGGGTTTTGGATTCGGAACATGTTAAAAATGCTTAATGCTGATCTCATAACCAGGCCTAGTGGAAATGCTGATGTAATTAAATGCCAATATTGGTCAGATGGTAAAAAGAAATGGATGGTGACTAATTGGGCAGTGGATGTCTATAGAATTGTGGGGAAAAGTTGGTTGATTTTTTATATGAGCTGGATCATAATATGTGGGATGGCTAATGTGCTTGAAGTCGCCATAATGTCTGGGATTGGCATGGTGTACGGGCTTAGCTGGAGGTTGGGCTATAAGTCAGAATTCATGGGTTTCATTAGTTTGTTAATTGGAAATGGGTATTGGGTTTTGCGGACCAGGTTTACCTATGTAGATAAACAGAGAGAGTGGCCCAAACCGTGCTGGATTCAAATGTTATTAAGCGAGCTTAATGGAAACTTGTTAATGAAATGGGTCAGGAATTTTGGGGACGGTATTATAGGGCTGAAGTTTTTTCTATGTGAATGGGCCGAGTGGATTTTGGATGGTATATATAGTATTGGTAATTGTGCTAAGATTGAAGCTTGGGTTAAAGAGAGAGTGAGATGGTGGGCCAAATCTGATGTGGGCCGGATGAATTATGGATTAAACATTAAGAAGATGATGATGCGCGAATGGGTTTGGAATGTTAAGGATGTATATCTTCTTAACAGGCTTGTTTTCAGGATTTGGTCTTATGTGAGGGGTTTATGTTGGCCGGATGGGTTTAGATATGGGCTAGGCTTCTTTAGGAAAGCCCATTATTTTTTTGGTTGTTGGTTAGGTTAGGCTTTTTTGTTTGGGCTAATATTGATCTTGGGTATATGACCCGGGTCTAACTAGTCTTGTATTGTAATATTCTTTCATTCTTTTTAATAAATGTTTGCCCGGGGTGTTCCCCGTTTCCCAAAAAAAAAAAAAAACCCTAAACCCTAAACCCGAAACCCCTAACCCCTAACCCGAAACCCCTAACCCCTAACCCCTAACCCCTAAACCCTAACCCTAAACACTAAACCCTAAACCCTAAGTTTTTTCATTTGCTAAAATTTTTTCTCTCTCTAATTTCTCTCTCTAGAACTTTCTCTCTACGGTTCTTCTTCCTCCATGACCGAAATCACTTCAAACGGTGGTGAAATCCCACCATCAATCCCTCCATTACCTCCAGATCGCCCCACTGACCTCACAAATCCCCTACCTGCTTCGTTTTTCACTCAATCTACGCTCAAGGTGGATGTATCTTCACAGCCGCCATCTGATTTCTCATCTGCTATTGCGCCGCCCCCTGTGCTTCACCCAAATCCGGAAAATGTTGTTTCCCCTCCGCAAACTCGTGATGTTTCTTGCTCTAATCTGGATGTGCGAGCTTCAATTAGTGCTGACAACAACTGTCCATCTCCTCCCCATCGTATCCCTAAACCTAAAACGGGTTCTCCTAAGAACAAAGCTAAATCGAGCAGAGGAAAAGGGGCTAACATAAGTTCTGGTGATCCAGAACTGGATGCAGCTCGTGCTGCGGCCATTGCTCATGACGCTCTTCTCCAGCAGGAGTTCGATAAATCCAGAGGTTACACTCGCTCTACTCGATCTCGGTCTAAACAAAGTGGGGTCCAGGTTGCCGGGTTTGGAGTAGTCAGGAAGCAGAAGAAGTCTGTCAAATATAGTCCCATGTTGTCTGATTTGCGTGTAAAGGACTTTGTTGAGAACACTCCGCAAGCCGCAAATTCTCAGCAAAAGAAAATTGTTGATGATGAGCTCTCGGATCAGAAGATGCAGTGTGCAAAAGCTCAGGGTAAATGTGGCTCGGATGTAAATCAGATAGAAAAGGCTGCTGATGTTGTTGGATCTGCACAAGGTATAACTAATTGTACTCCTATTCCAATCTTGGTTAATAATTTGCACTAGGATGATGTCGAGCTTGTGTCGGTTCATTCTGATGAGTCGGATGAAGAGGAACTTGTGTCGGACCATGAACAAGACAATCTGCTGTCTCCAATACAGCAGAATGCTCAAGTTCAGGACCACCATATGGGGGTGGACTGTAATGTTCAGGCTGTTCAGGAGAAGCCTGCTAGCCCTCGAGAAACGAAGATAAAATCTAAAGGCTCGGTTTGGGATAAGCAGAGTTCTGGCCCGTTATCTTATGCCCAAATGATGAAGCTTAATAGTGTAGATCATGGGATAAAAATGGAATATTTTCCTCCAACTGTTACCCCGGAAGGAAAAACCAGAATTACTATTTCGCAAGAGGACCTCCTCGTATCAGCCCAGGCATACCCTCTTCACCTCTATGGCTATTTTCTGGGTACGTCGATGGATTTTAGAGCTGTGAAGAGATCCCTCCGAAGGCTGTGGAGACCGTATGCTGTTGATGAAATAACGAAAAGTCCTGCAGGTATTTTCTACTTTAAGTTTAAAAGTGAGCAGGGTCTTAATGATGTGTTGGAGAATGGCCCGTGGATGGTGAACAATATTCCGATTTTCCTAGATAAGTGGGTGCCTGGGTTAAGTCTGGAAATGGTAGAGCCGGCTGTTGTCCCCTTATGGGTGACAATCCAAAACATCCCTTTGGATCTGTGGACTACCACCGGGATTAATAAACTTATGAGCGGTATGGGTGAGCCTAAATTGATGGATAAGTTGACCCTTGAACGGTGTAAAAACCAATCGGGGAAACTAGGGTATGCCCGGGTTCTGGTTGATGTCAAGGCCACGAGCAACTTGCCAAATGAGATTGAAGTTAAGTATCCGAATCGCCTTACTGTTCTTCAAGTGTCTTACCAGTGGAAGCCCCCTATTTGCTCCCATTGCGTTGTCTTTGGTCATTCTAGTAAACAATGCAAACTTGCCCCTAAACCTGTTGTTGAAATAGATATGTGTGATGCAAATGGTACTGGTGATGCTCTGATTATGCAGGGTGTGAGCCCTACCTTGCCTACCACCCACAACAATGGCCAAGGGAAAGGAAAAAATATAGATGCTGATGGTTATACAACTTTGGTTCATAAAAAGCATGGTCTGAAGAGGCCTCATATGAATTTTGATATGGCTGCGTCTACGTCTAAAACTGGTCATTCTGGTCCCACTAAAGTTATCAATTCGGTTTCAAATAAGCCCCCAATCGCCTCCCATAAGCCACCAGGTTTTAATTTCAAGAGGGCTGTCCAGGGCCACCGTTTTTCAGCCCAGCATCAGCCCAATCCCCCGTCCAAAACTCAGCCAAAGCCCACTGTCCAGCCCGCTAAAACTCAGCCCAAGCACACTGCTAGCCTGTCCTCCTGCCCTGCTTCGTCTCCTGCCAAAACCCAGGTGCCTACCCAAAACAGATTTGCGGTTCTTGACCTGCATGCTAGTACTATAAGTGGCAGTTTAGTTGAGGAACCTGCTGACTTATATCCTCAGAACTCGTTTAATGAAGAAACTTTCTCTTGCACTACTAATCAGCAAAGTCCGTTTGAACCAGGCCGTGTGTTACCTAAGTGGAGCTCCTTTAATGCTTCAGAATCGTTAAATCGTATTATTGATATTGATTATGGTATAACTGATGGCCAAAAGCAACGGATCCTTGCCTGTCTTCTATGTGATAGTCATGCCGTTAAAGCTGCGGATCAAGAAAATTGGTCACAAGGTGAACATGATTACTTTTGGGATAAGTGTATGGAGCTGGGGTTGGACCCGGACTACTGTGTCGAAGACGTTGAAGAAGATGATAGTGGTTCTGCCCAATTCATTACTCAATTGGCGAAATCGGGTAAATATCTCGATCCCATTGTTTGCAAGCCATCAAAAAATAAAAAGTAATTATGTTTGATCCTCGTTTCGCCATTTATTTTCTGTTTCGGTGGTTTTGGTTGGAGTTAAATATGTTGCTGCTTGTGTTCGGGTGTTATTTTCTGCTAATTTTCGGGTCTGAAAGTCCAAGTTGCTTCCTCAAGGCTATTGTTATTTTGAGCAATATTAAATGCCTCAGTTTTTTCGGTTGGAGTGTGTTGAAAAAGACTGGATTTTTAGGATGGAAATCTGATATTGTTGGTTTGAATGGGCATCGTACAGGGGCTGGGTTTGGTTATTTTGGTGTGGGCCGTAACTTCTGGTTGATGATCAGGAGCCTGTTTCGTGTTCTTATAGCCCAGTTTGCAGGCCCATCTTTGGGTTTTATAATTATGTTTGATGGAGTGGCCCTGGCGCACGTAAATACAGTCTGCAGTTCAGACGTCCTCTACAGTCTTCAGCCCAGCTGTCTGTTAGGCGGCCCAAATATTGGTCAGCCTTTTTCTTCTAGCCGTTTACATGTCTGGCAGGCCCAAATTTATCGGGTGTTTCCTGGAGTTGTGGCTGCTAAGTTCTGGGCTTGGGCCCATTATTTTTGCTGCTGCTGCTGGTTGTCGAAGGCCCGAATAAGGGTGTTATTTTTGCTTTGTGGGGTTTGGACTCCTCTCAAGGTTCACATCGGGTCCCTGTTTGATGAAGACGTTTATTATTTGGCTATTTGTTGTAATAGTTTACGGTTACGGGTCCCCGTTCTTTGGTTCAACCTTCACATGCGGACCAATGGTTATAAGGTTTGGAAGTTTTGCTTTGCTGGGCCCAACTATTTTGATAGCTATATGCAGCCCAGTTCAGGTCCCTATTGGTTTTTCGGACTGCTGGACCAGCCCTGTAATGTTGCTACCGCTGCTGTGTTCTGGGCCCAAGCCCACTGTCGTCTTCTGGCCAGTAGATCCAATTCGCTGAAGTCATGGAGAAGGCCCAAAGCTGGTTCAAAATGTTGCGACAATGAAGGCCCTTTTTGTGTTGTTTTTTTTATATCAGTTGTACTGTGTTTTATACATGTGCCCGAGTTTTGTTAGGAAAAGATATCATGCCTACTAGTTTGTTAAAAGTTAGTAGGTGTTGTATGTTTTTCCTTTGTGGTCCTTTACGATCTCCAAAGCTTGTTTTGGTGACTCGTAGTTAGGTTGGCGGGGGTATGCCCCTTTAAACATGTAACATTTTTTATATTTATAAAAGTTTGCCGGGCGAAAGCTCATTTACCCAAAAAAAAAAAAAAAAAACCCTAAACCCTAAACCCTAACCCCTAACCCCTAACCCCAAACCCCAAACCCCAAACCCCAAACCCCCAACCCCCAACCCCTAAACCCCAACCCCTAACCCCCAACCCCCAACCCCTAAACCCTAACCCTAACCCCTAACCCCTAACCCTAAACCCTAACCCTAAACCCTAACCCCTAAACCCTAACCCCTAACCCCTAAACCCTAAACCCTAAAAAGGAATTTCATTTGGTCAATTTTTTTCTCTCTCTACTTTCTCTCTCTAGGATTTCTCTCTCACTCTTGCACCTTGCTTTTCCCGATTTGGATGGGGTTTGTCCGTCCAATTCGTTCCAAATTTGTTGAATCCATGTCTAATTCAACAAATCAATCGATCAAATGCAATAGTTTGAATTCGCAAGAACAAAAACCTCCGGATTCGGTGGATTTTGTTGGTTTTCGGAAGAATTTTGATTTTTTGAAGAAAACTTTTGAGAATCAAGGAATTTCGTTTGTTAAAAAAGAAGATTCGAATGAGTTTGTTGTTAATCAGGTGAATAATGGAATGCATGTTGAAGATTTACGAGCTGCATGTGTAAATTCAGAGAGTTCTCGTAAAATTTGCATGCAAAATAGTAGTTCGGATGTTCTAGATGGGCCTGAAGTCAATATGTTCGGGTCGGGTGGGTCGGAGCTTGGAGCGGGTAATGGTTTGTTGAATACAGAACCGGATCTAGTATATTTGGGGAAAGTCAACAGTCCGGACATCACTATTCCAGATCTGAGCGATCTTGGGGGCCAAAACATTCAAATTAGTGCTAATTCTTGTCTCAATCATGGTGATTCAAGTCAAATTGGGGCAAATTCGTGCCCTAATTCAAGCTGTATTCAGATTGGGGCTGAAACTGAAGTTGCGGAGTGGAATTTCATGGGAACATCGGTGAAATTCTCTAGTAATGCTGAGATTGAAGCTGCGATTCGTGTTTTTGGTTTAAAATCAATCATTGATCCCGTTTTTAAAAGAGAATTTCAGCATTTTTTGAGCGTCAATCTGCCTAATTCAAAGTTTAGTAAGCGATTTCATCATGCATTAATGGGATTACCCAACCCTTCCCCTTCTTATGACGTTAGAGAGGAACGTAGACCTCTCGATTCTGAAGAAGATCTGATGTTTAGTGCTGGTGAAGGTATGGTTTGCTCAGAAGTCTATGATCCGATTAAAGAAAGCTTGAAGGACGTCAATGGTGAAGAGAGCCCAACAATGGCAGGTATTAAAGAAACGGTTACAAAAGTTGTTAGGGAAGCAGTTAGAAAGTCGGTTAGAGTCAAAGATGCCGTATGTGATAAGTTGACCAAGTCAATTGGTCAAAAGGAAGGCCCTGGTATTGATTCGGATGAACAGAGACTTGAGCTGGTCAATCCTTTTAGTAATACGGCGTTGATTACTGGTAAGTCTGCAATTTACTCCAATTTTAGTGATGTCTCTTTTCAGATTACCAGTAAGTTTCAATATCCTAGTGTTGTTTTGGAAACTATTGCTCGACTGAATAATGAACTAACTGAGAAGGGGATTCTAGTGAATGGGAATAGTGTTATTGATGAGAGTGATGATGAGGGGATAGGGGCAATGGAGGTTAAGGGGTTAATACATCCGGATGATTTTAGAAGACTGAGTAATCATATTGCTCGGAAATACTTTCTTTTTGATGGTGAGGATACTATGTTTGCCTTTTATGAACATGTTAGAGACCATTACCAGCTGGGTAATTGTTTTGGCTCTTGTGTCGAATTCTGTTTTGATAAGTCTATCCTGGATGCATTAAGGTCAAGACTAGTCAAGTACCAGGGGTGTGACAAAGTAAACTTCTTTAATTTTCTGTCAGGAAGACCAGTCTTTATTCTTCTAAAAAGAAAATTGTTTTGTAGAGGAGAAGTAATGAATGTTATTGATAATGGTTGTTTTGATAAGGATGACTGTAATGAAGGGGGTCTGAATAAAAAAGCTAGAGTTAAAGACCTGAATACTAATCAGAAGGTGAAGCAACTCACTGTAACTCCTGAAGGAAAGAAAGTGATTAAAGTAATGCAATCAAAGCACAAGCAGGTGAATAACATGATTAATGGACCTATATTACCCCCTTTTCTGGCTTTTCGGATAGGTAATAATACTGATTGCATATGTGATACCCCAATTCCTGATATGTCTTTGGAACAAATGTGCAAAGAATTGTCTGGTCTGCAGCAGTTGAAACCTAACAAATTGGAAGCCTCAATGAGAGAAGAGAATATGTTTCAAAAAAACAAGGTGGCTAGAATCAAGGAGTTAACTGTGGGAATACAGATGGCCAAAGATTTAAAGGCTGAAAAGGAGGCAGACAGAATAGCAAAGGAAGTTGAGGAAAAAAAGAATTCAATCTTGGGGCAATTTAATGGCAGCAGATCGGTGTTCAAAGCTTCTAAGCCTGCTGAGAAAGATAAAGCGGTGGATGATAGTAAGAAAACTTTAAAAGGGTCTTCTATTTTAGCTGCTAATTACAAGGATCCTCAAACATCTAAGAGCAATCAATCTTCTTATGCTGAAGCTGTATCAGGTGATGTGGCTGAACCCTCTTTGGGACCTATTGTCTATTGCCCTCCTAAAGTCCTGGAATCTGGGGAGAAAATTGTTGTGATAAAACCTGAATATATTGAGAAAATTAAGCAAATCTATCATAAACACCTGTATGGGTATTTTGTGGGAACTTCTTGTTCATTGGCGTGGGCTAGGGTCAATCTTTACAAAATGTGGAAAAAATATGGTATTATGGATGTGTCAACTAATGGGAAGGGTCTTTTTTACTTCAAATTCAAAACTGAGGAAGGCATGAATGAAGCTTTAAAGGCTGGCCCTTGGGTTGTGAATGGAATACCTCTAGTTGTTAAAAAATGGGAAGTGGGGGTAAATCTGGAAAAAACTGAACCGTCAAAAGTCCCTATTTGGGTTACTTTCAATAATGTGCCTATGGAATTGGGGAATGTACAAGGGCTTTGTGAGATTGCTAGTTGTATTGGGCATCCGTTGTTGTTTGATAACATTACTGTTGATAAGTGTAAGCAGAAGAAAGGGATGTCTGGTTTTGCTAGAATTTTAGTTGAGATACCGGTTATGGAAGTTATGCCTAATAGGGTAAGAGCTTTCTATATTCAAGAAAATGATCAACTTGGGGTCAGCATAGATGTTAAGGTTGAATACCAAAAAATCCCAGCTAGGTGTTTGCACTGTAAGGTGTTTGGACATTCTTTTGAGAATTGTTGTCACAGGGAGCTGACTGATGAAGAGAAAGCTGCTAGATCAAAGAAGATAGAATATTTAAACATGGTGCATCCTTCTCCTAAGAAAAACAGGATATTGAATTACTGTTGATAAGTGTAATGAATCTTTAAACCCTGAACCCTAAACCCCAAACCCCAAACCCCAAACCCCAAACCCCAAACCCCAAACCCCAAACCCTAACCCCTAACCCCTAACCCCAAACCCCAAACCCTAAACCCTAACCCCTAAGACCCTAAACCCTAACCCCTAACCCCTAAACCCTAAGACCCTAAACCCTAGACCCTAAACCCTAACACCTAAACCCTAACCCCTAAACCCTAAGACCCTAAACCCTAAACACTAAGACCCTAAACCCTAGACCCTAGACCCTAAGACCCTAGACCCTAGAACCTAAGACCCTAGACCCTAGACCCTAGACCCTAAGACCCTAGACCCTGAACCCTGAACCCTGAACCCTGAACCCTGAACCCTGAACCCTGACCCCTGACCCCTGACCCCTGACCCCTGACCCCTGACCCCTGACCCCTACCCCCTACCCCCTACCCCTAACCCCTAAACCCTAAACCCTAACATTGGTACCTTCATCTACGCCAAGAATCTCCTCCAACACCGATAAAAGCTTCATACCGTTCAGTTTTAACAAGTATTGAAAACAAGTTTTATCAAACGCTTTGGTATGTAAATCAGCTTTTTGTTTGTCAGTGTGGATTTTCTCAATTCGTATCAACTTCTTCTCGAAACAATCGCGAATGAAGTGATGACGAATTTCAATGTGTTTGGTTTTAGCGTGATGAACATGATTTTTAGTAATGTTTATCGCTGCCTCATTATCAACAAAGATAGGGGTGTTTAGAAATTGCACACCGTAGTCGCGCATCTGTTGCTGGATCCACAAGATCTATGAGCAGCAACTGCTAGCAGATACATACTCCGCTTCACATGTGGATAAAGCCACAGAGGTCTGCTTTTTGCATTGCCAGGTAACCAATCTTGATCCGAAAAACAGGCACCCCGCTGTTGTTGATTTAGCGTTAACTTTGCAGCATCCGAAATCTGAATCGGAATATCCTTCGAGCAAGAATTTGCCATCTTGTGGATACCACAACCCCAACGATGGAGTTCCTTTATGGTAGTGTAATATCCTTTTGACAATAACCATGTGCGAAGCTCTCGGGTTAGATTGAAATCTTGCTGCGAGGCAGGTTGGATACATAATATCGGGTCTTGAGGCTGTCAAATACATCGTCGATCCGATCATGGAACGATACATCGTTTCATCTACCTTCTCTCCGGTGAGATCAGGGTTTATCCCATGGTTAGTCGCTAATGGGGTGGAAGCTGGAGTAGAACCTGACATCCCGAATTTCTCCAAGATATCATGAACATACTTCGTTTGATGTATGAAAATTCCCTTAGGCAATTGATCAACCTGAAGTCCCAAGAAGAATTTCATCTCACCCATCGATGACATTTCGAATTTCTGCTTCATAACTTTTTTCAAAATCTTTGCACAAATTTTCATTTGTTGACCCGAATATGATGTCATCCACGTATATCTGAACGATCAGAAGATGTCCGTCAGCCTCTTTGGTGAAGAGAGTGGCATCCACTTTTCCACGAATGAAGCTGTTGGCTAGCAGGTGTTGAGACAAAGTCTCATACCAAGCTCTCGGGGCCTGGTGTAAACCATACAGCGCTTTATCTAGCAAATAGACCTTGTCTTTGTGGATTAGATTGGTGAAGCCCGGTGGCTGTCCGACATATACCTCCTCTTTTACCTTCCCATAGAGAAACGCCGATTTAACATCTAACTGATATACTTTGAATTTTTTCCAAGATGCAAATGCTAGGAAGATTCTGATCGCTTCTAGTCGAGCAACCGGACCATATACTTCAGTGAAATCTATCCCCTCTTGCTAACTGAAACCCTGGACTACGAGTCGAGCTTTGTTACGAATAATAACCCCTCGATTATCTCTCTTACACTTGAACACCCACTTGGTGTTTATCTTCCTCTGACCATCAGGCAAATCTACTAACTTCCATACTCCTAACTTCTCAAACTGACTCAACTCTTCTTGCATAGCATTGACCCAAGAATCTTCAGTTAGCGCCTCTTTATATGTACGCGGTTCGATCTGCGAAATAAAACAACTAAGTGAAAACTCAGTTTGTAAAGGTGCTACTGTAGAATAAAAACAAGTAAAGCCTTGGTCAATTTGACGTCTAGTGCGAACGCCTGATTGCAATTCTCCAATGATCAGCTCCTCTGGATGGTATGAAAGAGTTCTTGGCATTACCTCGCCTGAAACATCTACCTCGCCTTCCAGATTAGTAACAGTCTAATTTGCACCTTGTTCACTGACTGGGTTTGTTTGACTTGAAATCTGGATTTGCTCCCCCTCAGAATCTGAATCACCATGATCAAATACTGGCATGTTCTCAGATTCTTGATTATCATTGACTGCCGTCTGATTATCAGGAGCAACTTCATTTTGTTGAATATCATCATGTTCTCCAGCATTGCTTGGACCTGCTTCGTTGTCATTTGAAGTTTGTCGTGGTCGACTTAAATACTCATCTGGGAACCTTTCCTGCGAATCTTCATACTCTCTTAGAATATCCAACTCATCAAAGAAATCTTCTTCTTCTTCCCTTTCTTTTTCCATGTCAAACGAATCCCATAAAGTGTCATAATGAAAACGCCATGAATCTCCAGGATTCTGCGTTGGCATTGTGTAACCTTGACACTCTACATTGTGTGCTTCAATAATCCGCTTCAAGCTTGGAACAAAGACTCGTTTCAATGGACTTGAATAACCTACAAAAATTCCTTCAATGCTCTTTGCACCAAACTTTCCAAAAGGCTCTAGAACGGTACAGGGAGACCCAAACGGTTCTAAATACTTCAGGTTCGGTTTGCTCTTATTGATCAGCTCGAAACACGTCTTATTGAATTTCTTGACAGTGAGAACCCGATTGAGTGTATAACATGCGGCGGATACTGCTTCTGCCCAAAAATTTACTGGTAGCTTTGAATCAGCAAGCATCGTCCTAGCCGTTTCAATTAGCGTCCTGTTCTTTCTTTCAGCTACTCCATTCTGCTGCGGAGTATAAGAAGCACTAAATTCATGCAATATACCTCTGTCATCACAATATTCTTCCATCTTGTTATTCTTGAACTCTGTACCATTATCACTCCTGATTCTTTTGATACGCCTTTGGTACAAGTTTTCAATTTTTCTGAACAACGCCATCAAACTATCAAACGTCTCATCTTTTGTCTTCAGAAATGAAACCCATGAAAACCTTGAAAAATCATCCGTGACAACCAAACAATAGTAATCACCAGTGATGCTTTTGACGTTCACTGGACCAAAAAGATCCATATGAAGTCTCTCTAAAGGTCTTGATACTGAATTGACTTTCTTTTGAGGATGTGATTTCTTCTTTTGCTTTCCTTTGACACAACTAATACATTCTCCCTCAAGATGAAAACCTTTGACATAAACACCAGTAACCAAGTCATTGTGCACCAAGTGATAAGTCATTGTGCACCAAGTGATTCATTTTTCTAAGATGTATATGACCCATCTTCCGGTGCCACAATTGCGATTCCTTCTCAGTTGCTCTTGAAACAAAACAATGAGCCTGACCCGTTGTTGTAGTTGCTACACTCATGTCCAACACATACAGATCATTCACTCTAGGCGCTCTCGTGATAACCCATTCTTGAGGGATAACAAATCCTGGTTTCAAGATCAAACATTCTTTGTCTGTAAAGTGTGTTGTATACATACGATCACAGATCTGAGATATGCTCAGAAGATTGTTTTCAATCTCGGCGATGTAGTTAACTCTTTCAAACGTAACAATCCCATTGGATAACGTTCCTTCACCAACTATTCTACCACCTTGATTGCCTACAAAACCTACATAACCACCATTGAAATTTCTAACATCGTACAGCAGGGCTATTTTCCCCGTCATGTGCCGAGAAGCTCCACTATCCATAATCCAACGTGAAACGGATCTTGGAAGCTCCTGCACATATCACAAACACTTAGTGAGATTTTGATGCTACCCAAGCCTCTTTTGACTCGGGTAGGTTGACTTTTATGTGAGATTTAACAGTGTAAAGTGGTGGAAAATTTTTATCATTCATCTTCAAGCTCTCTGTAGACCCAACCTCAACCTCTTTGTATAAGAAAAACTCATCTTTCTGAGGTTGGCCAGTTGATTGATCTTTCTTTGGTACATTCTTCTTTTCAGAAATAGTAGCCACTTATGGTTCAAGTTTCTCATAGAAATCCAAAGGAACATCCATCTTTTCAGTTGAAGATGATGTTTTTGCAGTCTCAGAAACCTTTGGTTTTGGAACACTTGATTTCTTTTCAACCACTTTTGGCTTCCATGTTTGTTGAGATGATGCAACCCGTTTGTAAAACTTGTCATTTTTAGTTACCATATTCTTAACCGGTTCAGTTTTGATCTTGGTGTTGTCATTTTTCAAAACTTTTTTCTCAACAACCAATGGAGCTTTTCCCTTCACATCATCTTTCTTTCTTGAATTCATCACAACTTCAGTCTTAGGCTTCAAGTTGGTACACTTTCATGCAATATGTCCAACCTGATTGCATTTGAAACATGTTCGGGTGTCAACTACCCGACTTATGCCTTCAGACTGAGACTGCGATGCTTTCTTCTCAAAGAACTCTTTGTTTGATTTTGAAAAAATTTCAGATTCTTCATCAGAAAGTGAACTTGAACTGTTCACAAACACCTTTTTCTCAGCAAACCCTTTTTTTGAACATTCTTTTTCTGATAATTCTTACCACCCTGATAACCACCCGACCATTTGTTTCGATTGTTGTTATAAAAACGCGGTGGAACAACAGGTTTCTTGTAGTAAGCTTTATCTTTTTCAAAATT
Organism: Helianthus tuberosus; assembly: GCA_030545235.1. Classification (NCBI taxonomy): domain Eukaryota; kingdom Viridiplantae; phylum Streptophyta; class Magnoliopsida; order Asterales; family Asteraceae; genus Helianthus; species Helianthus tuberosus. The sequence continues at coordinate 38,585 of JARYGA010000438.1, forward strand.
CATTTGCCTCTTTGTCTTATTCAAACCTTCTACTTCAGACAAATCAATTTCAACCAGTTTGAACACATTTTTCAATTTACCAACATTCACATTCTCCAAAGGAAAATCAGAATCCGAATACAACTTATCAGATCCAACCATCTTGTACATGACAAGAGTAGGTTCTTCATTTAAGTTGTTTTTGGATTTTATTTTCGGAATGTAATTGTTCAGAAAACACTCTTCATCCTCAACTGAATCACTATCAGACTTCAAAACACTTTCAGCCATGCCTTTCACAATATCAGTTTGAACACTATCATCAGATGAAGAAAATGTAACATCAATTGACTTTGGAAGTTTCACTTCATTTTCATCTTTATCATTAACCAACCCTGAATTTTTCTTTGAATAATTGTTTAGAACAGGTGGTGGAACCTGATGAAATCTAACCCCGGTTCCATCAAAGTATACATCTTCGCCTGCTTTGTTTTTCCCAATGGGTTTGGGAACAATGTGTTGTAAAACAAAGCTTGCAGAGCTGTAACTGTTCAGTTTCAAATTGATACGCTCATTCTCAATCTTAGCTTCTTCAAACTGAAGCTTCAATTTAGCAATCTCATCCAGTTGTTGGTTGATTTGCTCTTCTTTGTGTCTAAGAACTACAGTTAAATGCTCATTTTCTTTATTGGTTTCACCATTTCTTTCATCAGAATCTTTTACCGTTCGTTTTAGTTTGTCAAAATTTTCTGAAATTTGACGATTTTCAAGAATCAATTTTTCATTTTCTTTGTTAATTCTTTCTACTTCAATTTTATCATTTTCAATTTTCTCAGTTAAATTTTTAGCTAGATTATTTGAAGCTTTTAGCATTTTATCACGGTCTAGAATCTGATCTTCAACCCTTCTGACTCTTTTTGTCAGTTCTTCAACCTTTGCATCACTAAGGTAAGTAAGTGTACTACTAAACTTGCAGTTTTTCATGCAACTTTTGCAGTCACTATCACCTTTGACTTTCTTACCTGTCTCACTTGTTGAAATGTTTGAACTGACCTTGCTTTTAGACTCAGTTTCAGACTTAGAGTCTACCTCAAGTTCCTTTGCAGCAAGCACTTTGTCAGCCATTTTCCCCAAGTTTTCAGTGGTAAATTATTGTGAAGTATCAATAATTTCATCATCAATCTTCTTTGACTGAGACTCTTTCTCTATCTCTTTTTCTTTTTCTTTCTCTTCTCCACCTCCCCACCATTCTCTCTGTAAGGCATCTTCTTCTGCAGCAAATTCCTCAATGAAAGCTTCTATACTAAGAGTTTTCGTATTAATATCAATGTTTCCTTGAGGATCAAGGTAACATTCTCTATTAGCATCCCATCTCTTTGCTTTCTTGGCATCACTGAACACCTTAGATAATCTCATCATCTTGAATTCTGCTCTCTGCTTTCTGCTGAGGTATTTGTGTTCTTCAGTTCTGGTGTCTTTGAAAGGAATACTCTTTTCTGCTGCAAAAGCGTATCCTACTGCATCTTCCTCTGGTAGCAGTTCACTCCAATCAAAACCTTCGTCATCATGAATTACAGCAAGAGCTCTTGATTTTTCTTTGGGGGCATCCTCAAGCTGCTTCATTCTGGGCGGTTGTGATTTATTCTGATAGATCGCTCTTTTATAGTAATACTTGCGGAATGGATTTGCAGTATCATCAGCAGGAGCGTTACGACATTCACGTTTGAAGTGTCCTTTTTGTTTACACCTGAAACAAGTGACTTTTGATTTGTCAAAGCCAAGTTTTGTGGACGGCCCTCCGATAGAGTGTCTCCCAGTAGTCTCCATAAACTGTTGCGTCTCCGGACTGCACTGGCCATACACCACCTAATATCGATCAATTCCATCTCTTCAGGATCTATTTGATCATAGTCCTCCTTAGTCAGGTTAGTGTTTCCAATCTTGCCTGCCACGAGGCTCTCGTACGATTCTAACACCGATGCTAAGAACACCATCTGTTGTTTTGCTGACTCTTCACTGAATTTTTGAGCATTCTTCAGATCCACAGCAATGTTACATTGGAACAGATTCTTTGATGCAGATTGGCTTGAAGTTGTTGTAGAAGATCCACTATGAAAACCACTGTGAGGAGTTTCTTGATTCACATTATTTGAACTCTCTGCAGAAAATGCTGTTCTTGGAGAACCAGTCTTTGGTAGATTTCCTCTGTAGTACAACTCCACATTCTGCTGATAAGATGAGTTGTTGACTTTGCTAGATTTCTTGATCTCCAACTCGAGACTCTCCAGTCTTTCAATAAGACTGTGAACTCTTCAGACTTGATTGTATTCTTCAACATTAATGCAAAGTACTGCCAATCTTGTTCATTCGGCAGCGAGTCGAACAATTTGTCAACCAACTCTTCTTGAATATATACAATTTTGTGTCTTGCCAGCTCAAATTTCAGATGCCCAAATCTCTCAATCATCTTGGAAACATACTCGTTCTTTAAACAACCAAATAAATCAAACTCTTTTCTTAACAGTTTCTTTTTGTTTTTGACTATCTCAGCACTACCTACACATTTTACTCTTAGTTTCTCCCAAAGAACTTTTGAATTTTCATATTCAATCAATGAAATTATATCATCTCTCACAGATCAACGCGATGCACTTTTGTTCAGCAATATATCTTTCAATCTCATCAGTATCTGTCAAACTTTCACCAAAATGTTCTCCTCTAAAGTAACCATTCTTTAAACTCTTCCAAATTGGATATGCAAAAGCTTGAAGCCACTTATCAAATCTTGTAGCCCACCTATTGTAATCTTCAATTGCCAACAACTTTGGGGGTTTGTTATATGTCCCATAGGCACTTTCAACACTTAATGTATCTGAAATAGTCTTTCTCACACTCAGAGCTTTTTCATTTGTGTTGTTTGATGTGTCGTTTGAAGTATCATCTCCACCATTTCCCGCAAAAGAAAACACGTCACAGAATGGATTCATGAACAAATCATCCATCTTTCAAATACCTGAAACGATTAGCAAACACTTAGAAAAATTTTTGAAATTTTGAAAAAAATAGTTTCAAGCGGAATTATCTCAAGCGAAATCAGCTTTCAAGCGAGATAGATTTTCAAGCGGAATAAGACTCTTCAAGCGAAATCAGGTTTATGAAGTGAAATAACTAATTTCGCTTGAACTTTCAAGCGGAAATAGACTTCAAGCGGAATCAACCGATATCTTTCAAACGGAATCACATATTTCGCTTGAAATCAACAGAAGTTTCAAGCGGAATCACGTGTAAGTTCAAGCGGAATAAAGATGATGTCAGCAAGTTCGAACAACTTTTCAAGCGGAATTATGTATTTGATCAAGTTTTAAGCTGATTTTAGGTCCAAATCTTTCAAGGATTAGTTAACACTATGTTTCACTTGATATATGTGAAAATCAGGCCATTTCAACTGTTGAAATTTGTTCAAATCAGAAAAGAATGAGTAGAAGTGAGAGAATCCGGTAAAATCAAGCTGAATTGGTATGAACTCCTCGTCCTGAGCTCTGATACCACTTGTTGGATCGACCGTGTGACCCTAACGAGTCAATCTGAGTAGTTCATCATCAAATACAAAGGCGGAATCAATGTAAAAGACGTCAAACAGCTTGTTCCTTTCTAATCTTCTTTTTATCGATCAATCCTGAGCTTTTACACATTCAAATGACAAATCGACAGCACCTCGACTCAGAACATATGATCTAATTCCCCTTTAAATGAACACAACACACACCTATTTATACTAGAGGTGATTCTGCTTGAACGTGACATGAGAGTTCCAAGCGGAATAACATGTGTTGATTTCGCTTGAAACTGCCATACCCCATTTCAAGCGGAATTACCCACTTTAACATATAAAACCTTAATTTTGACCCTGTTGTGTGCTAGTTTATCCTATTTAGACAAAAGACTCGATTAAGACGAAGTTAACAGACACTAGATGCACCAACAGAATCGTCGAGCGAAAACACTTGACAACCTCCTAGAAGCAGCTTTTCTTGCCACCAGACCTTTCTCTATCAATTAAGAATCTGATGCCGTCACAAAACAAATTCCTTAAATTGTAGCCATTTGTTGAGTGTTTTTTTTTTTGTGTCTAATCCGCATATTTATCAGCATTGCCCATGATTTTCTTGACTTTATATCTCTTAAATATCAACATATACAGGTGTGATTTAGTTTACGAAGATTTTTCAATGCCGAGAACCTCGATCAGAGAGTAAAAAAGGCGTAAGGTTCACAATGGTGTAAAATTAAAATGGGATATACCGGGCTAGGATTCGAGTTACAGGAACAAGGGCCAAACCAACCACCCAAGAATAGAATCGTCGTGCGAAAAGACTTGACAACCTCCTAGAAGCAGTTTTTCTTGCCACCAGACCTTTCTCCATCAATTAGGAATCTGATGCCATCACTAAACATATTCCTTAAATTGTAGCCATTTGTTGAGTGTTTTTTTTTTGTGTCTAATCCGCATATATATCACCATTGCTCTTGATTTTCTTGACTGTATATCTCTTAAATATCAACATATACACATGTGATTTAGTTTACGAAGATTTTTCAATGCCGAGAACCTCGATCAGAGAGTAAAAAAGGTGTAAGGTTCACAATGGTGTAAAATTAAAATGGCATATACCGGGCTAGGATTCGAGTTACAAGAACAAGGGCCAAACCAACCAACCAAGAATGGAATCATCGAGCGAAAACACTTGACAACCTACTAGAAGCAGTTTTTCTTGCCACCAGACCTTTCTCCATCAATTAGGAATCTGATGCCGTCACTAAACACATTCCTTAAATTGTAGCCATTTGTTGAGTGTTTTTTTTGGTGTCTAATCCGCATATATATCACCATTGCCCTTGATTTGCTTGACTGTATATCTCTTAAATGTCAACATATACACGTGTGATTTAATTTACAAAGATTTTTCAATGCCGAGAACCACGATCAGAGAGTAAAAAAGGCGTTAGGTTCACAATGGTGTAAAATTAAAATGGGATATACCGGGCTGGGATTCGAGTTACAGGAACAAGGGCCAAACCAACCACCCAAGAATGGAATCATCGAGCGAAAACACTTGACAACCTCCAAGAAGCAGCTTTTCTTGCCACCAGACCTTTCTCCATCAATTAGGAATCTGATGCCGTCACTAAACACATACCTTAAATTGTAGCCATTTGTTGAGTTTTTTTTTGTGTCTAATCCGCGTATTTATCACCATTACCCTTGATTTTCTTGACTGTATATCTCTTAAATATCAACATATACACATGTGATTTAGTTTACGAAGATTTTTCAATGCCGAGAACCTCGATCAGAGAGTAAAAAAGGCGTAAGGTTCACAATGGTGTAAAATTAAAATGGGATATACCGGGCTAGGATTCGAGTTACATGAACAAGGGCCAAATCAACCACCCAAGAATGGAATCGTCGAGCGCAAACACTTGACAACCTCCCAGAAGCAGCTTTTCTTGCCACCAGACCTTTCTCCATCAATTAAGAATCTGATGCCGTCACTAAACACATTCCTTAAATTGTAGCCATTTGTTGAGTGTTTTTTTGTGTCTAATCCGCATATATATCACCATTGCCCTTGATTTTCTTGACTGTATATCTCTTAAATTTCAACATATACACGTGTGATTTAGTTTACGAAGATTATTCAATGCCGAGAATCTCGATTAGAGAGTAAAAAAGCCGTAAGGTTCACAATGGTGTAAAATTAAAATGGGATATACTGGGCTAGGATTCGAGTTATAGGAACAAGGGCTAAACCAACCACCCAAGAATGGAATCGTCGAGTGAAAACACTTGACAACCTCCTAGAAGCAGCTTTTCTTGCCACCAGACCTTTCTCCATCAATTAGAAATCTGATCCCGTCACTAAACACATTCCTTAAATTGTAGCCATTTATTGAGTGTTTTTTTTTTGTGTCTAATCCGCATATATATCACCATTGCCCTTGATTTTCTTGACTGTATATCTCTTAAATGTCAACATATACACGTGTGATTTAGTTTACGAAGATTTTTCAATGCCGAGAACCTCGATCAGAGAGTAAAAAGGGCGTAAGGTTCACAATGGTGTAAAATTAAAATGGGATATACCGGGCAAGAATTCGAGTTACAGGAACAAGGGCCAAACCAACCACCCAAGAATGGAATCGTCGAGCGAAAACACTTAACGACCTCCTAGAAGCAGCTTTTCTTCCACCAGACATTTCTCCATCAATTAGGAATCTGATGCCGTCACTAAACACATTCCTTAAATTGTATCCATTTGTTGGTGTTTTTTTTGGTGTCTAATCCGCATATATATCACTATTGCCCTTGATTTTTTGACTGTATATCTCTTAAATATCAACATATACACGTGTGATTTAGTTTACGAAGATTTTTCGATGCCGAGAACCTCGACCAGAGAGTAAAAAAGGCGTAAGGTTCACAATGGTGTAAAATTAAAATGGGATATACCGGTCTAGGATTCGAGTTACAGGAACAAAGGATAAACCAACCACCCCAAGAATGGAATCGTCGAGCGAAAACACTTGACAACCTCCTAGAAGCAGCTTTTCTTGCCACCAGACCTTTCTCCATCAATTAGGAATCTGATGTCGTCACTAAACACATTCCTTAAATTATAGCCATTTGTTGAGTGTTTTTTTTTGGTGTCTAATCCGCATATATATCACCATTTCCCTTGATTTTCTTGACGGTATATCTCTTAAATATCAACATATACACGTGTGATTTAGTTTACGAAGATTTTTCAATGCCGAGAACCTCGATCAGAGAGTAAAAAAAAGTGTAAGGTTCACAATGGTGTAAAATTAAAATGGGATATACCGGGCTAGGATTCGAGTTACAAGAACAAGGGCCAAACCAACCAACCAAGAATGGAATCATCGAGCGAAAACACTTGACAACCTCCTAGAAGCAGTTTTTCTTGCCACCAGACCTTTCTCCATCAATTAGGAATCTGATGCCGTCACTAAACACATTCCTTAAATTGTAGCCATTTGTTGAGTGTTTTTTTTTTTGGTGTCTAATCCGCATATATATCACCATTGCCCTTGATTTGCTTGACTGTATATCTCTTAAATGTCAACATATACACGTGTGATTTAATTTACAAAGATTTTTCAATGCCGAGAACCACGATCAGAGAGTAAAAAAGGCGTTAGGTTCACAATGGTGTAAAATTAAAATGGAATATACCGGGCTAGGATTCGAGTTACAAGAACAAGGGCCAAACCAACCAACCAAGAATGGAATCATCGAGCGAAAACACTTGACAACCTCCTAGAAGCAGCTTTTCTTGCCACCAGACCTTTCTCCATCAATTAGGAATCTGATGCCGTCACTAAACACATACCTTAAATTGTAGCCATTTGTTGAGTGTTTTTTTTTGTGTCTAATCCGCATATATATCACCATTGCCCTTGATTTGCTTGACTGTATATCTCTTAAATGTCAACATATACACGTGTGATTTAATTTACAAATATTTTTCAATGCCGAGAACCACGATCAGAGAGTAAAAAAGGCGTTAGGTTCACAATGGTGTAAAATTAAAATGGGATATACCGGGCCGGGATTCGAGTTACAGGAACAAGGGCCAAACCAACCACCCAAGAATGGAATCATCGAGCGAAAACACTTGACAACCTCCAAGAAGCAGCTTTTCTTGCCACCAGACCTTTCTCCATCAATTAGGAATCTGATGCCGTCACTAAACACATACCTTAAATTGTAGCCATTTGTTGAGTTTTTTTTTGTGTCTAATCCGCATATTTATCACCATTACCCTTGATTTTCTTGACTGTATATCTCTTAAATATCAACATATACACATGTGATTTAGTTTATGAAGATTTTTCAATGCCGAGAACCTCGATCAGAGAGTAAAAAGGGCGTAAGGTTCACAATGGTGTAAAATTAAAATGGGATATACCGGGCTAGGATTCGAGTTACAGGAACAAGGGCCAAACCAACCACCCAAGAATGGAATCGTCGAGCGAAAACACTTAACGACCTCCTAGAAGCAGCTTTTCTTCCACCAGACCTTTCTCCATCAATTAGGAATCTGATGCCGTCACTAAACACATTCCTTAAATTGTAGCCATTTGTTGGTGTTTTTTTGGTGTCTAATCCGCATATATATCACCATTGCCCTTGATTTTTTGACTGTATATCTCTTAAATATCAACATATACACGTGTGATTTAGTTTACGAAGATTTTTCGATGCCGAGAACCTCGACCAGAGAGTAAAAAAGGCGTAAGGTTCACAATGGTGTAAAATTAAAATGGGATATACCGGTCTAGGATTCAAGTTACAGGAACAAAGGTTAAACCAACCACCCCAAGAATGGAATTGTCAAGCGAAAACACTTGACAACCTCCTAGAAGTAGCTTTTCTTGCCACCAGACCTTTCTCCATCAATTAGGAATCTGATGTCGTTACTAAACACATTCCTTAAATTATAGCCATTTGTTGAGTGTTTTTTTTTTGGTGTCTAATCCGCATATATATCACCATTTCCCTTGATTTTCTTGACGGTATATCTCTTAAATATCAACATATACACGTGTGATTTAGTTTACGAAGATTTTTCAATGCCGAGAACCTCGATCAGAGAGTAAAAAAGGTGTAAGGTTCACAATGGTGTAAAATTAAAATGGGATATACCGGGCTAGGATTCGAGTTACAAGAACAAGGGCCAAACCAACCAACCAAGAATGGAATCATCGAGCGAAAACACTTGACAACCTCCTAGAAGCAGTTTTTCTTGCCACCAGACCTTTCTCCATCAATTAGGAATCTGATGCCGTCACTAAACACATTCCTTAAATTGTAGCCATTTGTTGAGTGTTTTTTTTTTGGTGTCTAATCCGCATATATATCACCATTGCCCTTGATTTGCTTGACTGTATATCTCTTAAATGTCAACATATACACGTGTGATTTAATTTACAAAGATTTTTCAATGCCGAGAACCACGATCAGAGAGTAAAAAAGGCGTTAGGTTCACAATGGTGTAAAATTAAAATGGGATATACCGGGCTAGGATTCGAGTTACAAGAACAAGGGCCAAACCAACCAACCAAGAATGGAATCATCGAGCGAAAACACTTGACAACCTCCTAGAAGCAGCTTTTCTTGCCACCAGACCTTTCTCCATCAATTAGGAATCTGATGCCGTCACTAAACACATACCTTAAATTGTAGCCATTTGTTGAGTGTTTTTTTTTGTGTCTAATCCGCATATATATCACCATTGCCCTTGATTTGCTTGACTGTATATCTCTTAAATGTCAACATATACACGTGTGATTTAATTTACAAATATTTTTCAATGCCGAGAACCACGATCAGAGAGTAAAAAAGGCGTTAGGTTCACAATGGTGTAAAATTAAAATGGGATATACCGGGCTGGGATTCGAGTTACAGGAACAAGGGCCAAACCAACCACCCAAGAATGGAATCATCGAGCGAAAACACTTGACAACCTCCAAGAAGCAGCTTTTCTTGCCACCAGACCTTTCTCCATCAATTAGGAATCTGATGCCGTCACTAAACACATACCTTAAATTGTAGCCATTTGTTGAGTTTTTTTTTGTGTCTAATCCGCATATTTATCACCATTACCCTTGATTTTCTTGACTGTATATCTCTTAAATATCAACATATACACATGTGATTTAGTTTATGAAGATTTTTCAATGCCGAGAACCTCGATCAGAGAGTAAAAAGGGCGTAAGGTTCACAATGGTGTAAAATTAAAATGGGATATACCGGGCTAGGATTCGAGTCACAGGAACAAGGGCCAAACCAACCACCCAAGAATGGAATCGTCGAGCGAAAACACTTAACGACCTCCTAGAAGCAGCTTTTCTTCCACCAGACCTTTCTCCATCAATTAGGAATCTGATGCCGTCACTAAACACATTCCTTAAAGTGTAGCCATTTGTTGGTGTTTTTTTGGTGTCTAATCCGCATATATATCACCATTGCCCTTGATTTTTTGACTGTATATCTCTTAAATATCAACATATACACGTGTGATTTAGTTTACGAAGATTTTTCGATGCCGAGAACCTCGACCAGAGAGTAAAAAAGGCGTAAGGTTCACAATGGTGTAAAATTAAAATGGGATATACCGGTCTAGGATTCGAGTTACAGGAACAAAGGTTAAACCAACCACCCCAAGAATGGAATTGTCAAGCGAAAACACTTGACAACCTCCTAGAAGTAACTTTTCTTGCCACCAGACCTTTCTCCATCAATTAGGAATCTGATGTCGTTACTAAACACATTCCTTAAATTATAGCCATTTGTTGAGTGTTTTTTTTTTGGTGTCTAATCCGCATATATATCACCATTTCCCTTGATTTTCTTGACGGTATATCTCTTAAATATCAACATATACACGTGTGATTTAGTTTACGAAGATTTTTCAATGCCGAGAACCTCGATCAGAGAGTAAAAAAGGTGTAAGGTTCACAATGGTGTAAAATTAAAATGGGATATACCGGGCTAGGATTCGAGTTACAAGAACAAGGGCCAAACCAACCAACCAAGAATGGAATCATCGAGCGAAAACACTTGACAACCTCCTAGAAGCAGTTTTTCTTGCCACCAGACCTTTCTCCATCAATTAGGAATCTGATGCCGTCACTAAACACATTCCTTAAATTGTAGCCATTTGTTGAGTGTTTTTTTTGGTGTCTAATCCGCATATATATCACCATTGCCCTTGATTTGCTTGACTGTATATCTCTTAAATGTCAACATATACACGTGTGATTTAATTTACAAAGATTTTTCAATGCCGAGAACCACGATCAGAGAGTAAAAAAGGCGTTAGGTTAACAATGGTGTAAAATTAAAATGGGATATACCGGGCTGGGATTCGAGTTACAGGAACAAGGGCCAAACCAACCACCCAAGAATGGAATCATCGAGCGAAAACACTTGACAACCTCCAAGAACCAGCTTTTCTTGCCACCAGACCTTTCTCCATCAATTAGGAATCTGATGCCGTCACTAAACACATACCTTAAATTGTAGCCATTTGTTGAGTTTTTTTTGTGTCTAATCCGCATATTTATCAACATTACCCTTGATTTTCTTGACTGTATATCTCTTAAATATCAACATATACACATGTGATTTAGTTTACGAAGATTTTTCAATGCCGAGAACCTCGATCAGAGAGTAAAAAAGGTGTAAGGTTCACAATGGTGTAAAATTAAAATGGGATATACCGGGCTAGGATTCGAGTTACAGGAACAAGGGCCAAACCAACCACCCAAGAAAGGAATCGTCGAGCAAAAACACTTGACAACCTTTTAGAAGCAGCTTTTCTTGCCACCAGACCTTTCTCCATCAATTAGGAATCTGATGCCGTCACTAAACACATTCCTTGAATTGTAGCCAATTGTTGAGTGTTTTTTTTGGTGTCTAATCCACATATATATCACCATTGCCCTTGATTTTCTTGACTGTATATCTCTTAAATGTCAACATATACACGTGTGATTTAGTTTACAAAGATTTTTCAATGCCGAGAACCTCGATCAGAGAGTAAAAAAGGCGTAAGGTTCACAATGGTGTAAAATTAAAATGGGATATACCGGGCTAGGATTCGAGTTACAGGAACAAGGGACAAACCAACCAACCAAGAATGGAATCATCGAGCAAAAACACTTGACAACCTCCTAGAGGCAGCTTTTCTTGCCACCAGACCTTTCTCCATCAATTAGGAATCTGATGCCGTCACTAAACACATTCCTTGAATTGTAGCCATTTGTTGAGTGTTTTTTTTGGTGTCTAATCCGCATATATATCATCATTGCCCTTGATTTTCTTGACTGTATATCTCTTAAATGTCAACATATACACGTGTGATTTAGTTTACAAAGATTTTTCAATGCCGAGAACCTCGATCAGAGAGTAAAAAAGGCGTAAGGTTCACAATGGTGTAAAATTAAAATGGGATATACCGGGCTTGGATTCGAGTTACAGGAACAAGGGCCAAACCAACCAACCAAGAATGGAATCATCGAGCAAAAACACTTGACAACCGCCTAGAGGCAGCTTTTCTTGCCATCAGACCTTTCTCCATCAATTAGGAATCTGATGCCGTCACTAAACACATTCCTTGAATTGTAGCCATTTGTTGAGTGTTTTTTTTGGTGTCTAATCCGCATATATATCACCATTGCCCTTGATTTTCTTGACTGTATATCTCTTAAATGTCAACATATACACGTGTGATTTAGTTTACAAAGATTTTTCAATTCCGAGAACCTCGATCAGAGAGTTAAAAAGGCGTAAGGTTCACAATGGTGTAAAATTAAAATGGGATATACCGGGCTAGGATTCAAGTTACAGGAACAAGGGCCAAACAAACCAACCAAAAATGGAATCATTGTGCGAAAACACTTGACAACCTCCTAGAAGCAGCTTTTCTTGCCACCAGACCTTTCTCCATCAATTAGGAATCTGATGCCGTCACGAAACACATTCCTTAAATTGTAGCCATTTGTTGAGCGTTTTTTTTGGTGTCTAATCCGTATATATATCACCATTGCCCTTGATTTTCTTGACTGTATATCTCTTAAATGTCAACATATACACGTGTGATTTAGTTTACAAAGATTTTTCAATGCCGAGAACCTCGATCAGAGAGTAAAAAAGGCGTAAGGTTCACAATGGTGTAAAATTAAAATGGGATATACCGGGGAAGGATTCGAGTTACAGGAACATGGGCCAAATCAACCACCCAAGAATGGAACCATCGAGCGAAAACACTTGACAACCTCCTAGAAGCAGCTCTTCTTGCCACTAGACCTTTCTCCATCAATTAGGAATCTGATGCCGTCACTAAACACATTCCATAAATTGTAGCCATTTGTTGAGTGTTTTTTTTGTGTCTAATCCGCATATATATCACCATTTCCCTTGATTTTCTTGACTGTATATCTCTTAAATGTCAACATATACACGTGTGATTTAGTTTACGAAGATTTTTCAATGCCGAGAACCTCGATCAGAGAGTAAAAAAGGCATAAGGTTCACAATGGTGTAAAATTAAAATGGGATATACCGGGCTAGGATTCGAGTTACAGGAACAAGGGCCAAACCAACCACCCAAGAATGGAATTGTAGAGCGAAAACACTTGACAACCTCCTAGATGCAGCTATTCTTGCCACCAGACCTTTCTCCATCAATTAGAAACCAGATACCGTCAGTAAACACATTCCTTAAATTGTAGTCATTTGTTGAGTGTTTTTTTTTGGTGTCTAATCCGCATATATATCACCATTTCCTTTAATTTTCTTGACTGTATATCTCTTAAATGTCAACATATACACGTGTGATTTAGTTTACGAAGATTTTTCAATGCCGAGAACCTCGATCAGAGAGTAAAAAAGGCGTAAGGTTCACAATGGTGTACGATTAAAATAGGATATACCGGGCTGGGATTCGAGTTACAGGAACAAAGGCCAAACCAACCACCCAAGAATGGAATCGTCGAGCGAAAACACTTGACAACCTCCTAGAAGCAGCTTTTCTTGCCACCAGACCTTTCTCCATCAATTAGGAATCTGATGCCGTCACTAAACACATTCCTTAAATTATAACCATTTGTTGAGTGTTTTTTTTGTGTCTAATCCGCATATATATCACCATTGCCCTTGATTTTCTTGACGGTATATCTCTTAAATGTCAACATATACACGTGTGATTTAGTCTACGAAGATTTTTCACTGCCGAGAACCTCGATCAGAGAGTAAAAACGGCGTAAGGTTCACAATGGTGTAAAATTAAAATTGGATATACCGGGCTAGGATTCGAGTTACAGGAACAAGGGCCAAACCAACCACCCAAGAATGGAATCGTCGAGCGAAAACACTTGACAACCTCCTAGAAGCAGGTTTTCTTACCACCAGACCTTTCTCAATCAATTAGGAATCTGATGCCGTCACTAAACACATTCCTTAAATTGTAGCCATTTGTTGAGTGTTTTTTTTGTGTCTAATCCGCATATATATTACCATTGCCCTTGATTTTCTTGACTGTATATCTCTTAAATGTCAACATGTACACGTGTGATTTAGTTTACGAAGATTTTTCAATGCCGAGAACCTCGATCAGAGAGTAAAAAAGGCGTAAGGTTCACAATGGTGTAAAATTAAAATGGGATATACCGGGCTAGGATTCGAGTTACAGGAACAAGGGCCAAACCAACCACCCAAGAATGGAATCGTCGAGCGAAAACACTTGACGACCTCATAGAAGCAGTTTTTCTTACCATCAGACCTTTCTCCATCAATTAGGAATCTGATGCCGTCACTAAACACATTCCTTAAATTGTAGCCATTTGTTGGGTGTTTTTTTTTTGGTGTCTAATCCGCAAATATATCACCATTGCCCTGGATTTTTTTGACTGTATATCTCTTAAATATAAACATATACACGTGTGATTTAGTTTACGAAGATTTTTCAATGCCGAGAACCTCGATCAGAGAGTAAAAAAGGCGTAAGGTTCACAATGGTGTAAAATTAAAGTGGGATATACCGGGCTGGGATTCGAGTTACAGGAACAAAGGCCAAACCAACCACCCAAGAATGGAATCGTCGAGCGAAAACACTTGACAACCTCCTAGAAGCAGCTTTTCTTGCCACCAGACCTTTCTCCATCAATCAGGAATCTGATGCCGTCACTAAACACATTCCTTAAATTATAGCCATTTGTTGAGTGTTTTTTTTGTGTCTAATCCGCATATATATCACCATTGCCCTTGATTTTCTTGACGGTATATCTCTTAAATGTCTACATATACACGTGTGATTTAGTCTACGAAGATTTTTCACTGCCGAGAACCTCGATCAGAGAGTAAAAATGGCGTAAGGTTCACAATGGTGTAAAATTAAAATTGGATATACCGGGCTAGGATTCGAGTTACAGGAACAAGGGCCAAACCAACCACCCAAGAATGGAATCGTCGAGTGAAAACACTTGACAATCTCCTAGAAGCAGCTTATCTTGCCACCAGACCTTTCTCCATCAATTAGGAATCTAATGCCGTCCTAAACACATTCCTTTAATTATAGCCATTTGTTGAGTGTTTTTTTTTGTGTCTAATCCGCATATATATCACCATTGCCCTTGATTTTCTTGACGGTATATCTCTTAAATGTCAACATATACACGTGTGATTTAGTTTACGAAGATTTTTCTATGCCGAGAACCTCGATCAGAGAGTAAAAAAGGCGCAAGGTTCACAATGGTGTAAAATTAAAATGGGATATACCGGGCTAGGATTCGAGTTACAGGAACAAGGGCCAAACCAACCACCCAAGAATGGAATCGTCGAGCGGAAACACTTGACAACCTCCTAGAAGCAGCTTTTCTTGCCACAAGACCTTTCTCCATCAATTAGGAATCTGATGCCGTCACTAAGCACATTCCTTAAATTGTAGCCATTTGTAGAGTGTTTTTTTTTTGGTGTCTAATCCGCATATATATCACTATTGCCCTTGATTTTCTTCACTGTATATCTCTTAAATATCAACATATACACGTGTGATTTAGTTTACGAAGATTTTTCAATGCCGAGAAACTCTATCAAAGAGTAAAAAAGGCGTAAGGTTCACAATGGTGTAAGATTAAAATGGGATATACCGGGCTAGGATTCGAGTTACAGGAACAAGGGATAAACCAACCACCCAAGAATGAAATCGTCGAGCGAAAACACTTGAAAACCTCCTAGAAGCAGCTTTTCTTGCTACCAGACCTTTCTCCATCAATTAGCAATTTGATGCCATCACTAAACACATTCCTTAAATTGTAGCCATTTGGTGAGTGTTTTTTTTGGTGTCTAATCCGCATATATATCACCATTGCCCTTGATTTTCTTGACTGTATATCTTTTAAAGGTCAACATATACACGTGTGATTTAGTTTACGAAGATTTTTCAATGCCGAGAACCTCGATCAGAGAGTAAAAACGGCGTAAGGTTCACAATGGTGTAAAATTAAAATAGGATATACCGGGCTAGGATTCGAGTTACAGGAACAAGGGCCAAACCAACCACCCAACAATGGAATCGTCGAGCGAAAACACTTGACAACCTCCTAGAAGCAGGTTTTCTTACCACTAGACCTTTCTCCATCAGTTAGGAATCCGATGCCGTCACTAAACCCATTCCTTAAATTGTAGCCATTAGTTGAGTGTTTTTTTTGGTGTCTAATCCGCATATATATCAACATTGCCCTTGATTTTCTTGACTGTATATCTCTTAAATATCAACATATACACGTGTGATTTAGTTTACGAAGATTTTTCAATGCCGAGAACCTCGATCAGAGAGTAAAAAAGGCGTAAGGTTCACAATGGTGTAAAATTAAAATGGGATATACCGGGCTGGGATTCGAGTTACAGGAACAAAGGTCAAACCAACCACCCAAGAATGGAATCGTTGAACGAAAACACTTGACAACCTCCTACAAGCAGCTTTTCTTGCCACCAGACCTTTCTCCATCAATTAGGAATCTGATGCCGTCACTAAACACATTCCTTAAATTATAGCCATTTGTTGAGTGTTTTTTTTGTGTCTAATCCGCATATATATCACCATTGCCCTTGATTTTCTTGACGGTATATCTCTTAAATGTCAACATATACACGTGTGATTTAGTCTACGAAGATTTTTCACTGCCGAGAACCTCGATCAGAGAGTAAAAACGGCGTAAGGTTCACAATGGTGTAAAATTAAAATTGGATATACCGGGCTAGGATTCGAGTTACAGGAACAAGGGCCAAACCAACCACCCAAGAATGGAATCGTCGAGCGAAAACACTTGACAACCTCCTAGAAGCAGGTTTTCTTACCACCAGACCTTTCTCCATCAGTTAGGAATCTGATGCCGTCACTAAACACATTCCTTAAATTGTAGCCATTTGTTGAGTGTTTTTTTTTGTGTCTAATCCGCATATATATTACCATTGCCCTTGATTTTCTTGACTGTATATCTCTTAAATGTCAACATGTACACGTGTGATTTAGTTTACGACGATTTTTCAATGCCGAGAACCTCGATCAGAGAGTAAAAAAGGCGTAAGGTTCACAATGGTGTAAAATTAAAACGAGATATACCGGGCTAGGATTCGAGTTACAGGAACAAGGGCCAAACCAACCACTCAAGAATGGAATCGTCGAGCGAAAACACTTAACGACCTCCTAGAAGCAGCTTTTCTTACCACCAGACCTTTCTCCATCAATTATGAATCTGATGCCGTCACTAAACACATTCCTTAAATTGTAGCCATTTGTTGGGTGTTTTTTTTGGTGTCTAATCCGCATATATATCACCATTGCCCTTGATTTTTTTGACTGTATATCTCTTAAATATCAACATATACACGTGTGATTTAGTTTACGAAGATTTTTCAATGCCGAGAACCTCGATCAGAGAGTAAAAAAGGCGTAAGGTTCACAATGGTGTAAAATTAAAATGGGATATACCGGGCTGGGATTCGAGTTACAGGAACAAAGGCCAAACCAACCACCCAAGAATGGAATCGTCGAGCGAAAACACTTGACAACCTCCTAGAAGCAGCTTTTCTTGCCACCAGACCTTTCTCCATCAATTAGGAATCTGATGCCGTCACTAAACACATTCCTTAAATTATAGCCTTTTGTTGAGTGTTTTTTTTGTGTCTAATCCGCATATATATCACCATTGCCCTTGATTTTCTTGACGGTATATCTCTTAAATGTCAACATATACACGTGTGATTTAGTCTACGAAGATTTTTCACTGCCGAGAACCTCGATCAGAGAGTAAAAACGGCGTAAGGTTCACAATGGTGTAAAATTAAAATTGGATATACCGGGCTAGGATTCGAGTTACAGGAACAAGGGCCAAACCAACCACCCAAGAATGGAATCGTTGAGCGAAAACACTTGACAACCTCCTAGAGGCAGGTTTTCTTACCACCAGACCTTTCTCCATCAATTAGGAATCTGATGCCGTCACTAAACACATTCCTTAAATTGTAGCCATTTGTTGAGTGTTTTTTTTTGTGTCTAATCCGCATATATATATTACCATTGCCCTTGATTTTCTTGACTGTATATCTCTTAAATGTCAACATGTACACGTGTGATTTAGTTTACAAAGATTTTTCAATGCCGAGAACCTCGATCAGAGAGTAAAAAAGGCGTAAGGTTCACAATGGTGTAAAATTAAAATGGGATATACCGGGCTAGGATTCGAGTTACAGGAACAAGGGCCAAACCAACCACCCAAGAATGGAATCGTCGAGTGAAAACACTTGACAATCTCCTAGAAGCAGCTTATCTTGCCACCAGACCTTTCTCCATCAATTAGGAATCTAATGCCGTCCTAAACACATTCCTTTAATTATAGCCATTTGTTGAGTGTTTTTTTTTGTGTCTAATCCGCATATATATCACCATTGCCCTTGATTTTCTTGACGGTATATCTCTTAAATGTCAACATATACACGTGTGATTTAGTTGACGAAGATTTTTCTATGCCGAGAACCTCGATCAGAGAGTAAAAAAGGCGCAAGGTTCACAATGGTGTAGAATTAAAATGGGATATACCGGGCTAGGATTCGAGTTACAGGAACAAGGGCCAAACCAACCACCCAAGAATGGAATCGTCGAGCGGAAACACTTGACAACCTCCTAGAAGCAGCTTTTCTTGCCACAAGACCTTTCTCCATCAATTATGAATCTGATGCCGTCACTAAGCACATTCCTTAAATTGTAGCCATTTGTAGAGTGTTTTTTTTTGGTGTCTAATCCGCATATATATCACTATTGCCCTTGATTTTCTTCACTGTATATCTCTTAAATATCAACATATACACGTGTGATTTAGTTTACGAAGATTTTTTAATGCCGAGAAACTCTATCAAAGAGTAAAAAAGGCGTAAGAGTCACAATGGTGTAAGATTAAAATGGGATATACCGGGCTAGGATTCGAGTTACAGGAACAAGGGATAAACCAACCACCCAAGAATGAAATCGTCGAGCGAAAACACTTGAAAACCTCCTAGAAGCAGCTTTTCTTGCTACCAGACCTTTCTCCATCAATTAGCAATTTGATGCCGTCACTAAACACATTCCTTAAATTGTAGCCATTTGGTGAGTGCTTTTTTTTTTTGTGTCTAATCCGCATATATATCACCATTGCCCTTGATTTTCTTGACTGTATATCTTTTAAAGGTCAACATATACACGTGTGATTTAGTTTACGAAGATTTTTCAATGCCGAGAACCTCGATCAGAGAGTAAAAACGGCGTAAGGTTCACAATGGTGTAAAATTAAAATAGGATATACCGGGCTAGGATTCGAGTTACAGGAACAAGGGCCAAACCAACCACCCAACAATGGAATCGTCGAGCGAAAACACTTGACAACCTCCTAGAAGCAGGTTTTCTTACCACCAGACCTTTCTCCATCAATTAGGAATCCGATGCCGTCACTAAACCCATTCCTTAAATTGTAGCCATTTGTTGAGTGTTTTTTTTGGTGTCTAATCCGCATATATATCACCATTGCCCTTGATTTTCTTGACTGTATATCTCTTAAATGTCAACATATACACGTGTGATTTTGTTTACGAAGATTTTTCAATGCCGAGAACCTCGATCAGATAGTAAAAAAGGTGTAAGGTTCACAATGGTGTAAAATTAAAATGGGATATACCGGGCTAGGATTCGAGTTACAGGAACAAGGGCCAAACCAACCACCTAAGAATGAAATCGTCGAGCGAAAACACTTGACAACCTCCTAGAAGCAGCTTTTCTTGCCACCAGACCTTTCTCCATCAATTAGGAATCTGATGTCGTCACTAAACACATTCCTTAAATTGTAGACATTTGTTGAATGTTTTTTTTGGTGTCTAATCCGCATATATATCACCATTGCCCTTGATTTTCTTGACTGTATATCTCTTAAATATCAACATATACATGTGTGATTTAGTTTACGAAGATTTTTCAATGCCGAGAACCTCGATCAGAGAGTAAAAAAGGCGTAAAGTTGACATTGGTGTAATATTAAAATGGGATATAACGGGCTAGGATTCGAGTTACAGGATCAAGGGCCAAACCAACCACCCAAGAATGGAATCATCGAGCGAAAACACTTGACAACCTCCTAGAAGCAGCTTTTCTTGCCACCAGACCTTTCTCCATCAATTAGGAATCTGATTCCGTCACTATACACATTCCTTAAATTGTTGCCATTTGTTGAGTGTTTTTTTTGTGTCTAATCCTCATATATATCACCATTGCCCTTTATTTTCTTGACTGTATATCTCTTAAATGTCAACATATACACGTGTGATTTAGTTTACGAAGATTTTTCAATGCCGAGAACCTTAATCAGAGAGTAAAAAAGGCGTAAGGTTCACAATGGTGTAAAATTACAATGGGATATACTGGGCTAGGATTCGAGTTACAGGAACAAGGGCCAAACCAACCACCCAAGAATGGAATCGTCGAGCGAAAACACTTATCAACCTCCTAGAAGCAGGTTTTCTTACCACCAGACCTTTCTCCATCAATTAGGAATCTGATGCCGTCACTAAACACATTCCTTAAACTGTAGCCATTTGTTGAGTGTTTTTTTTGGTGTCTAATCCGCATATATATCACCATTGCCCTTGATTTTCTTGACTGTATCTCCCTTAAATATCAACATATACACGTGTGATTTAGTTTACGAAGTTTTTCAATACCGAGAACCTCTATCAGAGAGTAAAAATGGCGTAAGGTTCACAATGGTGTAAAATTAAAATGGGATATATCGGGCTAGGATTCGAGTTACAGGAACAAGGGCCAAACCAACCACCCAAGAATGGAATCGTCGAGCGAAAACACTTGACAACCTCCTAGAAGCAGCTTTTCTTACCACCAGACCTTTCTCCATCAATTTGGAATCTGATGCCGTCACTAAACACATTCCTTAAATTGTAGCCATTTGTTGAGTGTTTTTTTTGTGTCTAATCCGCATATATATCACCATTGCCCTTGATTTTCTTGACTGTATATATCTCTTAAATATCAACATATACAAATGTGATTTAGTTTACGATGATTTTTCAATGCCGAGAACCTCGAACAGAGAGTAAAAAAGGCGTAAGGTTGACAGTGGTGTAAAATTAAAATGGGATATACCGGGCTAGGATTCGAGTTACAGGAACAAGGGCCAAACCAACCACCCAAGAATGGAATTGTCGAGCGTAAACACTTGACAATCTCCTTGAAGCAGCTCTTCTTTCCACCAGACCTTTCTCCACTAATTAGGAATCTGATGCCGTCACTAAACACATTCCTTAAATTGTAGCCATTTGTTCAGTGTTTTTTTTTGTGTCTAATCCGCATATATATCACCATTTCCCTTGATTTTCTTGACTGTATATCTCTTAAATGTCAACATATACACGTGTGATTTAGTTTACGAAGATTTTTCAATGCCGAGAACCTCGATCAGAGAGTAAAAAAGGCGTAAGGTTCACAATGGTGTAAAATTAAAATGGGATATGCCAGGCTAGGATTCAAGTTACAGGAACAAGGGCCAAACCAACCACCCAAGAATGGAATCGTCGAGCGAAAACACTTGACAACCTCCTAGAAGCAGGTTTTCTTACCACCAGACCTTTCTCCACCAATTAGGAATCTGATGCCGTCACTATACACATTCCTTAAATTGTAGCCATTTGTTGAGTGTTTTTTTTGGTGTCTAATCCGCATATATATCACCATTGCCCTTGATTTTCTTGACTGTATCTCTCTTAA
The DNA here is from genome assembly GCA_030545235.1 of Helianthus tuberosus. NCBI lineage: Eukaryota > Viridiplantae > Streptophyta > Magnoliopsida > Asterales > Asteraceae > Helianthus > Helianthus tuberosus. Next base: position 60,457 of record JARYGA010000438.1, read on the forward strand.
ATATCAACATATACACGTGTGATTTAGTTTACGAAGATTTTTCAATACCGAGAACCTCTATCAGAGAGAAAAAAAGGCGTAAGGTTCACAATGGTGTAAAATTAAAATGGGATATACCGGGCTAGGATTCGAGTTACAGGAACAAGGGCCAAACCAACCACCCAAGAATGGAATCGTCGAGCGAAAACACTTGAACAACCACCTAAAAGCAGCTTTTCTTACCGCCAGACCTTTCTCCATCAATTAGGAATCTGATGCCGTCACTATACACATTCCTTAAATTGTAGCCATTTGTTGAGTGTTTTTTTTTGTGTCTAATCCGCATATATATCACCATTGCCCTTGATTTTCTTGACTGTATATCTCTTAAATGTCAACATATACACGTGGGATTTAGTTTACGAAAATTTTTCAATGCCGAGAACCTCAATCAGAGAGTAAAAAAGGCGTAAGGTTCACAATGGTGTAAAATTACAATGGGATATACCGGGCTAGGATTCGAGTTACAGGAACAAGGGACAAACCAACCACCCAAGAATGGAATCGTCGAGCGAAAACACTTGACAACCTCCAAGAAGCAGGTTTTCTTACCACCAGACCTTTCTCCATCAATTAGGAATCTGATTCCGTCACTAAACACATTCCTTAAATTGTAGCCATTTGTTGAGTGTTTTTTTTGTTTACTAATCCGCATATATATCACCATTGCCCATGATTTTCTTGACTGTATCTCTCTTAAATATCAACATATACACGTGTGATTTAGTTTACGAAGATTTTTCAATACCGAGAACCTCTATCAGAGAGTAAAAAAGGCGTAAGGTTCACAATGGGGTAAAATTAAAATGGGCTATACCGGGCTAGGATTCGAGTTGCAGGAACAAGGGCCAAACCAACGACCCAAGAATGGAATCGTCGAGCGAAAACACTTGACAACCACCTAGAAGCAGCTTTTCTTACCACCAGACCTTTCTCCATCAATTAGGAATCTGATGCCGTCACTAAACACATTCCTTAAATTGTAGCCATTTGTTTAGTGTTTTTTTTGTGTCTAATCCGCATATATATCACCATTGCCCTTGATTTTCTTGACTGTATATCTCTTAAATATGAACATATACACGTGTGATTTAGTTTACGAAGTTTTTTCAATGCCGAGAACCTCGATCAGAGTGTAAAAAAGGCGTAAGGTTGACAGTGGTGTAAAATTAAAATGGGATATACCAGGCTAGGATTCGAGTTACAGGAACAAGGGCCAAACCAACCACCCAAGAACGGAATCGTCGAGCGAAAACACTTGATAATCTCCTAGAAGCAGCTTTTCTTTCCACCAGACCTTTCCCACCAATTAGGAATCTGATGCCGTCACTAAACACATTCCATAAATTGTAGCCATTTGTTCAGTGTTTTTTTTGTCTAATCCGCATATATATCACCATTGCCCTTGATTTTCTTGACTGTATATCTCTTAAATGTCAACATATACACGTGTGATTTAGTTTACGAAGATTTTTCAATGCCGAGAACCTCTATCAGAGAGTAAAAAAGGCGTAAGGTTCACAATGGTGTAAAATTAAAATGGGATATACCGGGCTAGGATTCGAGTTATAGGAACAAGGGCCAAACCAACCACCCAAGAATGGAATCGTCGAGCGAAAACACTTGACAACCTCCTAGAAGCAGCTTTTCTTACCACCAGACCTTTCTCCATCAATTAGGAATCTGATGCCGTCACTAAACACATTCCTTAATATCTAGCCATTTGTTGAGTGTTTTTTTTTTGGTGTCTAATCCGCATATATATCACCATTGCCCTTGATTTTCTAGACTGTATATCTCTTAAATATCAACATATACACGTGTGATTTAGTTTACGAAGATTTTTCAATGCCGAGAACCTCTATCAGAGAGTAAAAAAGGCGTAAGGTTCACAATGGTGTAAAATTTAAATGGGATATACTGGGCTACGATTCGAGTTACAGGAACAAGGGCCAAACCAACCACCTAAGAATGGAATCATCGAGCGAAAACATCTGACAACCTCCGAGAAGTAGCTTTTCTTGCCACCAGACCTTTCTCCATCAATTAGCAATCTGATGCCGTCACTAAACACATTCCTTAAATTGTAGCCATCTGTTGAGTGTTATTTTTGGTGTCTAATCCGAGTATATATCACCATTGCCCTTGATTTTCTTGACTGTATATCTCTTAAATGTCAACATATACACGTCTGACTTAGTTTACGAAGATTTTTCAATGCCGAGAACCTCGATCAGAGAGTAAAAAAGGCGTAAGGTTCACAATGGTGTAAAATTAAAATGGGATATACCGGGCTAGGATTCGAGTTACAGGAACTAGGGCCAAACCAACCACCCAAGAATGGAATCGTCGAGCGAAAACACTTGACAACCTCATAGAAGCAGCTTTTCTTGCCACCAGACCTTTCTCCATCAATTAGGAATCTGATGCCGTCACTAAACATATTCCTTAAATTGTAGCCATTTGTTGAGTGTTTTTTTTGTAGTCTAATCCGCATATATATCAACATTGCCCTTGATTTTCTTGACTGTATATCTCTTAAATGTCAACATATACACGTGTGATTTAGTTTACGAAGATTTTTCAATGCCGAGAACCTCGATCAGAGAGTAAAAAAGGCGTAAGGTTCGCAATGGTGTAAAATTAAAATGGGATATATCGGGCTAGGATTCGAGTTACAAGAACAAGGTCCAAACCAACCACCCAAGAATGGAATCGTTGAGCCAAAACACTTGACAACTTCCTAGAAGCAGGTTTTCTTACCACCAGACCTTTCTCCATCAATTAGGAATCTGATGCCGTCACTATACACATTCCATAAATTGTAGCCATTTGTTGCGTGTTTTTTTTGGTGTCTAATCCGCATATATATCACCATTGCCCTTGATTTTCTTGACTGTATCTCTCTTAAATATCAACATATACACGTGTGATTTAGTTTACGAAGATTTTTCAATAACGAGAACCTCTATCAGAGAGTAAAAAAGGCGTAAGGTTCACAATGGTGTAAAATTAAAATGGGATATACCGGGCTAGGATTCTAGTTACAGGAACAAGGGCCAAACCAACCACCCAAGAATGGAATCATCGAGCGAAAACACTTGACAACCTCCTAGAAGCAGCTTTTCGTACCACCAGACCTTTCTCCATCAATTAGGAATCTGATGCCATCACTATACATATTCCTTGAATTGTAGCCATTTGTTGAGTGTTTTTTTTTTGTGTCTAATCCGCATATATATCACCATTGCCCTTGAATTTCTTGACTGTATATCTCTTAAATGTCAACATATACACGTGGGATTTAGTTTACGAAGATTTTTCAATGCCGATAACCTCAATCAGAGAGTAAAAAAGGCGTAAGGTTCACAATGGTGTAAAATTAAAATGGGATATACCGAGCTAGGATTCGAGTTGCAGGAACAAGGGCCAAACCAACGACCCAAGAATGGATTCGTCGAGCGAAAACACTTGACAACCTCCTAGAAGCAGCTTTTCTTACCACCAGACCTTTCTCCATCAATTAGGAATCTGATGCCGTCACTAAACACATTCCTTAAATTGTAGCCATTTGTTGAGTGTTTTTTTTTGTGTCTAATCCGCATATATATCACCATTGCCCTTGATTTTCTTGACTGTATATCTCTTAAATATCAACATATACACGTGTGATTTAGTTTACGAAGATTTTTCAATGCCGAGAACCTCGATCAGAGAGTAAAAAAGGCGTAAGGTTGACAGTGGTGTAAAATTAAAATGGGATATACCGAGCTAGGATTCGAGTTAAAGGAACAAGGGCCAAACCAACCACCCAAGAATGGAATCGTCGAGCGAAAACACTTGACAATCTCCTAGAAGCAGCTTTTCTTTCCACCAGACCTTTCACACCAATTAGGAATCTGATGCCGTCACTAAACGCATTCCTTAAATTGTAGCCATTTGTTCAGTGTTTTTTTTGTGTCTAATCCGCATATATATCACCATTGCCCTTGATTTTCTTGACTGTATATCTCTTAAATGTCAACATATACACGTGTGATTTAGTTTACGAAGATTTTTCAATACCGAGAACCTCGATCAGAGAGTAAAAAAGGCGTACGGTTCACAATGGTGTAAAATTAAAATGGGATATACCGGGCTAGGATTCGAGTTATAGGAACAAGGGCCAAACCAACCACCCAAGAATGGAATCGTCGAGCGAAAACACTTGACAACCTCCTAAAAGAAGCTTTTCTTACCACCAGATCTTTCTCCATCAATTAGGAATCTGATGCCGTCACTAAACACATTACTTAAATTGTAGCCATTTGTTGAGTGTTTTTTTTGGTGTCTAATCCGCATATATATCACCATTGCCCTTGATTTTTAGACTGTATATCTCTTAAATATCAACATATACACGTGTGATTTAGTTTACGAAGATTTTTCAATGCCGAGAACCTCTATCAGAGAGTAAAAAAGGCGTAAGGTTCACAATGGTGTAAAATTTAAATGGGATATACCGGGCTAGGATTCGAGTTACAGGAACAAGGGACAAACCAATTACCCAAGAATGGAATCGTCGAGCGAAAACATTTGACAACCTCCTAGAAGTAGCTTTTCTTGCCACCAGACCTTTCTCCATCAATTAGCAATCTGATGCCGTCACTAAACACATTCCTTAAATTGTAGCCATCTATTGAGTGTTATTTTTGGTGTCTAATCCGAATATATATCACCATTGCCCTTGATTTTCTTGACTGTATATCTCTTAAATGTCAATATATACACGTCTGACTTAGTTTACGAAGATTTTTCAATGCCGAGAACCTCGATCAGAGAGTAAAAAAGGCGTAAGGTTCACAATGGTGTAAAATTAAAATGGGATATACCGGGCTAGGATTCGAGTTACAGGAACTAGGGCCAAACCAACCACCCAAGAATGGAATCGTCGAGCGAAAACACTTGACAACCTCCTAGAAGCAGCTTTTCTTGCCACTAGACCTTTCTCCATCAATTAGGAATCTGATGCCGTCACTAAACATATTCCTTAAATTGTAGCCATTTGTTGAGTGTTTTTTTTTTTTGTGTCTAATCCGCATATATATCAACATTGCCCTTGATTTTCTTGACTGTATATCTCTTAAATGTCAACATATACACATGTGATTTAGTTTACGAAGATTTTTCAATGCCGAGAACCTCGATCAGAGAGTAAAAAAGGCGTAAGTTTCACAATGGTGTAAAATTAAAATGGGATATATCGGGCTAGGATTCGAGTTAGAAGAACAAGGGCCAAACCAACCACCCAAGAATGGAATCGTTGAGCCAAAACACTTGACAACTTCCTAGAAGCAGGTTTTCTTACCACCAGACCTTTCTCCATCAATTAGGAATCTAATGCCGTCACTAAACACATTCCTTAAATTGTAGTCATTTGTTGAGTGTTTTTTTTGGTGTCTAATCCGCATATATATCACCATTGCCCTTGATTTTCTTGAATGTATATCTCTTAAATATCAACATATACACGTGTGATTTAGTTTACGAAGATTTTTCAATGCCGAGAACCTCTATCAGAGAGTAAAAAAGGTGTAAGGTTCACAATGGTGTAAAATTAAAATGGGATATACCGGGCCAGGATTCGAGTTACAGGAACAAGGGCTAAACCAACCACCCAAGAATGGAATCGTCGAACGAAAACACTTGACAACCTCCTAGAAGCAGCTTTTCTTTCCACCAGACCTTTCTCCACCAATTAGGAATCTGATGCCATCACTAAACACATTCCTTAAATTGTAGCCATTTGTTCAGTGTTTTTTTTGTGTCTAATCCGCATATATATCACCATTGCCCTTGATTTTCTTGACTGTATATCTCTTAAATGTCAACATATACACGTGTGATTTAGTTTACGAAGATTTTTCAATGCCGAGAACATCGATCAGAGAGTAAAAAAGGCGTAAGGTTCACAATGGTGTAAAATTAAAATGGGATATACCGGACTAGGATTCAAGTTACAGGAACAAGGGCCAAACAAACCACCCAAGAATGGAATCGTCGAGTGAAAACACTTGACAACCTCCTAGAAGCAGGTCTTCTTACCACCAGACCTTTCTCCATCAATTAGGAATCTGATGCCGTCACTATACACATTCCCTAAATTGTAGCCATTTGTTGAGTGTTTTTTTGGTGTCTAATCCGCATATATATCACCATTGCCCTTGATTTTCTTGACTGTATCTCTCTTAAATATCAACATATACACGTGCGATTTAGTTTACGAAGATTTTTCAATACCGAGAACCTCTATCAGAGAGTAAAAAAGGCGTAAGGTTCACAATGGTGTAAAATTAAAATGGGATATACCGGGCTAGGATTCGAGTTACAGGAACAACGGCCAAACCAACCACCCAAGAATGGAATCGTCGAGCGAAAACACTTGACAACCTCCTAGAAGCAGCTTTTCTTACCACCAGAACTTTCTCCATCAATTAGGAATCTTATGCCGTCACTATACACATTCCTTAAATTGTAGCCATTTGTTGAGTGTTTTTTTTTTGTCTAATCCGCATATATATCACCATTTCCCTTGATTTTCTTGATTGTATATCTCTTAAATGTCAACATATACACGTGGGATTTAGTTTACGAAGATTTTTCAATGCCGAGAACCTCAATCAGCGAGTAAAAAAGGCGTAAGGTTCACAATGGTGTAAAATTACAATGGGATATACCGGGCTAGAGTTGAGTTACAGGAACAAGGGACAAACCAACCACCCAAGAATAGAATCGTCGAGCGAAAACACTTGACAACCACCTAGAAGCAGGTTTTCTTACCACCAGACCTTTCTCCATCAATTAGGAATCTGATGCCGTCACTAAACACATTCCTTAAATTGTAGCCATTTGTTGAGTGTTTTTTTTGTTGTCTAATCCGCATATATATCACCATTGCCCATGATTTTCTTGACTGTATCTCTCTTAAATATCAACATATACACGTGAGATTTAGTTTACGAAGATTTTTCAATACCGAGAACCTCTATCAGAGAGTAAAGAAGGCGTAAGGTTCACAATGGTGTAAAATTAAAATGGGATATACCGGGCTAGGATTCGAGTTGCAGGAACAAGGGCCAAACCAACGACCCAAGAATGGAATCGTCGAGCGAAAACACTTGACAACCTCCTAGAAGATGCTTTTCTTACCACCAGACCTTTCTCCATCAATTAGGAATCTGATGCCGTCAATAAACACATTCCTTAAATTGTAGCCATTTGTTGAGTGTTTTTTTTTGTGTCTAATCCGCATATATATCACCATTGCCCTTAATTTTCTTGACTGTATATCTCTTAAATATCAACATATACACGTGTGATTTAGTTTACGAAGATTTTTCAATGCCGAGAACCTCGATCAGAGGGTAAAAAAGGCGTAAGGTTGACAGTGGTGTAAAATTAAAATTGGATATACCGAGCTAGGATTCGAGTTACAGGAACAAGGGCCAAACCAACCACCCAAGAATGGAATCGTCGAGCGAAAACAATTGACAATCTCCTAGAAGCAGCTTTTCTTTCCACCAGACCTTTCCCACCAATTAGGAATCTGATGCCGTCACTAAACGCATTCCTTAAACTGTAGCCATTTGTTCAGTGTTTTTTTTTGTGTCTAATCCGCATATATATCACCATTGCCCTTGATTTTCTTGACTGTATATCTCTTAAATGTCAACATATACACGTGTGATTTAGCTTACGAAGATTTTTCAATGCCGAGAACCTCGATCAGAGAGTAAAAAAGGCGTAAGGTTCACAATGGTGTAAAATTAAAATGGGAAATACCGGGCTAGGATTCGAGTTATTGGAACAAGGGCCAAACCAACCACCCAAGAATGGAATCGTCGAGCGAAAACACTTGACAACCTCCTAAAAGCAGCTTTTCTTACCACCAGACCTTTCTCCATCAATTAGGAATCTGATGCCGTCACTAAACACATTCCTTAAATTGTAGCCATTTTTTGAGTGTTTTTTTTGGTGTCTAATCCGCATATATATCACCATTGCACTTGATTTTTTAGACTGTATATCTCTTAAATATCAACATATACACGTGTGATTTAGTTTACGAAGATTTTTCAATGCCGAGAACCTCTATCAGAGAGTAAAAAAGGCGTAAGGTTCACAATGGTGTAAAATTTAAATGGGATATACCGGGCTAGGATTCGAGTTACAGGAACAAGGGACAAACCAACTACCCAAGAATGGAATCGTCGAGCGAAAACATTTGACAACCTCCTAGAAGTAGCTTTTCTTGCCACCAGACCTTTCTCCATCAATTAGCAATCTGATGCCGTCACTAAACACATTCCTTAAATTGTAGCCATCTATTGTGTGTTATTTTTGGTGTCTAATCCGAATATATATCACCATTGCCCTTGATTTTCTTGACTGTATATCTCTTAAATGTCAACATATACACGTCTGACTTAGTTTACGAAGATTTTTCAATGCCGAGAACCTCTATCAGAGAGTAAAAAAGGCGTAAGGTTCACAATGGTGTAAAATTAAAATGGGATATACCGGGCTAGGATTCGAGTTACAAGAACTAGGGCCAAACCAACCACCCAAGAATGGAATCGTCGAGCGAAAACACTTGACAACCTCATAGAAGCACCTTTTCTTGCCACCAGACCTTTCTCCATCAATTAGGAATCTGATGCCGTCACTAAACATATTCCTTAAATTGTAGCCATTTGTTGAGTGTTTTTTTTTGGTGTCTAATCCGCATATATATCAACATTGCCCTTGATTTTCTTGACTGTATATCTCTTAAATGTCAACATATACACATGTGATTTAGTTTACGAAGATTTTTCAATGCCGAGAACCTCGATCAGAGAGTAAAAAAGGCGTAAGGTTCACAATGGTGTAAAATTAAAATGGGATATACCGGGCTAGGAGTTGAGTTACAGGAACAAGGGACAAACCAACCACCCAAGAATGGAATCGTTGAGCCAAAACACTTGACAACTTCCTAGAGGTAGGTTTTCTTACCACCAGACCTTTCTCCATCAATTAGGAATCTAATGCCGTCACTAAACACATTCCTTAAATTGTAGTCATTTGTTGAGTGTTTTTTTTGGTGTCTAATCCGCATATATATCACCATTGCCCTTGATTTTCTTGACTGTATATCTCTTAAATATCAACATATACACGTGTGATTTAGTTTACGAAGATTTTTCAATGCCGAGAACCTCCATCAGAGAGTAAAAAAGGCGTAAGGTTCACAATGGTGTAAAATTAAAATGGGATATACCGGGCTAGGATTCGAGTTACAGGAACAAGGGCTAAACCAACCACCCAAGAATGGAATCGTCGAACGAAAACACTTGACAACCTCCTAGAAGCAGCTTTTCTTACCACCAGACCTTTCTCCACCAATTAGGAATCTGATGCCGTCACTAAACACATTCCTTAAATTGTAGCCATTTGTTCAGTGTTTTTTTTTGTGTCTAATCCGCATATATATCACCATTGCCCTTGATTTTCTTGACTGTATATCTCTTAAATGTCAACATATACACGTGTGATTTAGTTTACGAAGATTTTTCAATGCCGAGAACATCGATCAGAGAGTAAAAAAGGCGTAAGGTTCACAATGGTGTAAAATTAAAATGGGATATACCGGGCTAGGATTCAAGTTACAGGAACAAGGGCCAAACAAACCACCCAAGAATGGAATCGTCGAGCGAAAACACTTGACAACCTCCTAGAAGCCGGTCTTCTTACCAGCAGACCTTTCTCCATCAATTAGGAATCTGATGCCGTCACTATACACATTCCCTAAATTGTAGTCATTTGTTGAGTGTTTTTTTGGTGTCTAATCCGCATATATATCACCATTGCCCTTGATTTTCTTGACTGTATCTCTCTTAAATATCAACATATACACGTGCAATTTAGTTTACGAAGATTTTTCAATACCGAGAACCTCTATCAGAGAGTAACAAAGGCGTAAGGTTCACAATGGTGTAAAATTAAAATGGGATATACTGGGCTAGGATTCGAGTTACAGGAACAACGGCCAAACCAACCACCCAAGAATGGAATCGTCGATTGAAAACACTTGACAACCTCCTAGAAGCAACTTTTCTTACCACCAGAACTTTCTCCATCAATTAGGAATCTGATGCCGTCACTATACACATTCCTTAAATTGTAGCCATTTGTTGAGTGTTTTTTTTGTGTCTAATCCGCATATATATCACCATTGCCCTTGATTTTCTAGACTTTATATCTCTTAAATATCAACATATACACGTGTGATTTAGTTTACGAAGATTTTTCTATGCCGAGAACCACGATCAGAGAGTAAAAAAGGCGTAAGGTTCACAATGGTGTAAAATTACAATGGGATATACCGGGCTAGGAGTTGAGTTACAGGAACAAGGGACAAACCAACCACCCAAGAATGGAATCGTCGAGCGAAAACACTTGACAACCTCCTAGAAGCAGGTTTTCTTACCACCAGACCTTTCTCCATCAATTAGGAATCTGATGCCGTCACTAAACACATTCCTTAAATTGTAGCCATTTGTTGAGTGTTTTTTTTTTGTTGTCTAATCCGCATATATATCACCATTGCCCATGATTTTCTTGACTGTATCTCTCTTAAATATCAACATATATACGTGAGATTTAGTTTACGAAGATTTTTCAATACCGAGAACCTCTATCAGAGAGTAAAGAAGGCGTAAGGTTCACAATGGTGTAAAATTAAAATGGGATATACCGGGCTAGGATTCGAGTTGCAGGAACAAGGGCCAAACCAACCACCCAAGAATGGAATCGTCGAGCGAAAACACTTGACAACCTCCTAGAAGATGCTTTTCTTACCACCAGACCTTTCTCCATCAATTAGGAATCTGATGCCCTCACTAAACACATTCTTTAAATTGTAGCCATTTGTTGAGTGGTTTTTTTTGTGTCTAATCCGCATATATATCACCATTGTCCTTGATTTTCTTGACTGTATATCTCTTAAATATCAACATATACACGTGTGATATAGTTTACGAAGATTTTTCAATGCCGAGAACCTCGATCAGAGAGTAAAAAAGGCGTAAGGTTCACAATGGTGTAAAATTAAAATGGGATATACCGGGCTAGGATTCGAGTTACAGGAACTAGGGCCAAACCAACCACCCAAGAATGGAATCGTCGAGCGAAAACACTTGACAACCTCATAGAAGCAGCTTTTCTTGCCACCAGACCTTTCTCCATCAATTAGGAATCTGATGCCGTCACTAAACATATTTTCCTTAAATTGTAGCCATTTGGTGAGTGTTTTTTTTTGTGTCTAATCCGCAAATATATCACCATTGCCCTTGATTTTCTTGACTGTATATCTCTTAAATGTCAACATATACACGTGGGATTTAGTTTACGAAGATTTTTCAATGCCGAGAACCTCATTCAGAGAGTAAAAAAGGCGTAAGGTTCACAATGGTGTAAAATTACAATGGGATATACCGGGCTAGGATTCGAGTTACAGGAACAAGGGACAAACCAACAACCCAAGAATGGAATCGTCGAGCGAAAACACTTGACAACCTCCTAGAAGCAGGTTTTCTTACCACCATACCTTTCTCCATCAATTAGGAATCTGATGCCGTCACTAAACACATTCCTTAAATTGTAGCCATTTGTTGAGTGTTTTTTTTGTTGTCTAATCCGCATATATATCACCATTGCCCATGATTTTCTTGACTGTATCTCTCTTAAATATCAACATATACACGTGCGATTTAGTTTACGAAGATTTTTCAATACCGAGAACCTCTATCAGAGAGTAAAAAGGCGTAAGGTTCACAATGGTGTAAAATTAAAATGGGATATACCGGGCTAGGATTCGAGTTGCAGGAACAAGGACCAAACCAACCACCCAAGAATGGAATCGTCAAGCGAAAACACTTGACAACCTCCTAGAAGATGCTTTTCTTACCACCAGACATTTCTCCATCAATTAGGAATCTGATGCCGTCACTAAACACATTCTTTAAATTGTAGCCATTTGTTGAGTGTTTTTTTTTTGTGTCTAATCCGCATATATATCACCATTGCCCTTGATTTTCTTGACTGTATATCTCTTAAATATCAACATATACACGTGTGATTTAGTTTACGAAGATTTTTCAATGCCGAGAACCTCGATCAAAGAGTAAAAAAGGCGTAAGGTTGACAGGGGTGTAACATTAAAATGGGATATACCGGGCTAGGATTTGAGTTACAGGAACAAGGGCCAAACCAACCACCCAAGAATGGAATCGTCGAGCGAAAACACTTGACAATATCCTAGAAGCAGCTTTTCTTTCCACCAGACCTTTCCCACCAATTAGGAATCTGATGCCGTCACTAAACACATTCCTTAAATTGTAGCCATTTGTTAAGTGTTTTTTTTTGTGTCTAATCCGCATATATATCACCATTGCCCTTTATTTTCTTGACTGTATATCTCTTAAATGTCAACATATACACGTTTGATTTAGTTTACGAAGATTTTTCAATGCCGAGAACCTCGATCAGAGAGTAAAAAAGGCGTAAGGTTCACAATAGTGTAAAATTAAATTGGGATATACCGGGCTAGGATTCGAGTTATAGGAACAAGGGCCAAACCAACCACCCAAGAATGGAATCGTCGAGCAAAAACACTTGACAACCTCCTAGAAGCAGGTTTTCTTACCACCAGACCTTTCTCCATCAATTAGGAATCTGATGCCGTCACTAAACACATTCCTTAAATTGTAGCCATTTGTTGAGTGTTTTTTTTGGTGTCTAATCCGCATATATATCACCATTCCCCTATATTTTCTTGACTGTATATCTCTTAAATGTCAACATATACATGTGTGATTTAGTTTACGAAGATTTTTCAATGCCGAGAACCTCGATCAGAGAGTAAAAAAGGCGTAAGGTTCACAATGGTGTAAAATTAAAATGGGATATACCGGGCTAGGATTCGAGTTATAGGAACAAGGGCCAAATCAACCACCCAAGAATGGAATCGTCGAGCGAAAACACTTGACAACCTCCTAGAAGCAACTTTTCTTACCACCAGACCTTTCTCCATCAATTAGGAATCTGATGCCGTCACTAAACACATTTCTTAAATTGTAGCCATTTGTTGAGTGTTTTTTTTGGTGTCTAATCCGCATATATATCACCATTGCCCTTGATTTTCTTGACTGTATATCTCTTAAATGTCAACATATACACGTGTGATTTAGTTTACGAAGATTTTTCAATGCCGAGAGCCTCGATCAGAGAGTAAAAAAGGCGTAAGGTTCACAATGGTGTAAAATTAAAATGGGATATACCGCGCAAGGATTCGAGTTATAAGAACAAGGGCCAAACCAACCACCCAAGAATGGAATCGTCGAGCGAAAACACTTGACAACCTCCTAGAAGCAGCTTTTCTTACCACCAGACCTTTCTCCATCAATTAGGAATCTGATGCTGTCACTAAACACATTCCTTAAATTGTAGCCATTTGTTGAGTGTTTTTTTTGGTGTCTAATCCGCATATATATCACCATTGCCCTTGATTTTCTAGACTTTATATCTCTTAAATATCAACATATACACGTGTGATTTAGTTTACGAAGAGTTTTGAATGCCGAGAACCTCTATCAGAGAGTAAAAAAGGCGTAAGGTTCACAATGGTGTAAAATTTAAATGGGATATACCGGGCTAGGATTCGAGTAACAGGAAAAAGGGCCAAACCAACCACCCAAGAATGGAATCGTCGAGCAAAAACATTTGACAACCTCCTAGAAGTAGCTTTTCTTGCCACCAGACCAATCTCCATCAATTACTAATCTGATGCCGTCACTAAACACATTCGTTAAATTGTAGCCATCTGTTGAGTGTTATTTTTGGTGTCTAATCCGAATATATATCACCATTGCCCTTGATTTTCTTGACTGTATATCTCTTAAATGTCAACATATACACGTCTGACTTAGTTTACGAAGATTTTTCAATGCCGAGAACCTCGATCAGAGAGTAAAAAAGGCGTAAGGTTCACAATGGTGTAAAATTAAAATGGGATATACCGAGCTAGGATTCGAGTTATAGGAACAAGGGCCAAACCAACCACCCAAGAATGGAATCGTCGAGCGAAAACACTTGACAACCTCCTAGAAGCAGCTTTTCTTACCACCAGAATTTCTCCATCAATTAGGAATCTGATGCCGTCACTATACACATTCCTTAAATTGTAGCCATTTGTTGAGTGTTTTTTTTGTGTCTAATCCGCATATATATCACCATTGCCCTTGATTTTCTTGACTGTATATCTCTTAAATGTCAACATATACACGTGGGATTTAGTTTACGAAGATTTTTCAATGCCGAGAACCTCAATCAGAGAGTAAAAAAGGCGTAAGGTTCACAATGGTGTAAAATTACAATGGGATATACCGGGCTAGGATTCGAGTTACAGGAACAAGGGACAAACCAACCACCCAAGAATGGAATCGTCGAGCGAAAACACGTGACAACCTCCAAGAAGCAGGTTTTCTTACCACCAGACCTTTCTCCATCAATTAGGAATTTGATGCCGTCACTAAACACATTCCTTAAATTGTAGCCATTTGTTGAGTGTTTTTTTTTGTTGTCTAATCCGCATATATATCACCATTGCCCATGATTTTCTTGACTGTATCTCTCTTAAATATTAACATATACACGTGAGATTTAGTTTACGAAGATTTTTCAATACCGAGAACCTCTATCAGAGAGTAAAGAAGGCGTAAGGTTCACAATGGTGTAAAATTAAAATGGGATATACCGGGCTAGGATTCGAGTTGCAGGAACAAGGGCCAAACCAACCACCCAAGAATGTAATCGTCGAGCGAAAACACTTGACAACCTCCTAGAAGCAGCTTTTCTTACCACCAGACCTTTCTCAATCAATTAGGAATCTGATGCCGTCACTAAACACATTCCTTAAATTGTAGCCATTTGTTCAGTGTTTTTTTTGTGTCTAATCCGCATATATATCACCATTGCCCTTGATTTTCTTGACTGTATATCTCTTAAATGTCAACATATACACGTGTGATTTAGTTTACGAAGATTTTTCAATGCCGAGAACCTCGATCAGAGAGTAAAAAAGGCGTAAGGTTCACAATGGTGTAAAATTAAAATGGGATATACCGGGGCTAGGATTCGAGTTATAGGAACAAGGGCCAAACCAACCACCCAAGAATGGAATCGTCGAGCAAAAACACTTGACAACCTCCTAGAAGCAGCTTTTCTTACCACCAGACCTTTCTCCATCAATTAGGAATCTGATGCCGTCACAAAACACATTCCTTAAATTGTAGCCATTTGTTGAGGGTTTTTTTTGGTGTCTAATCCGCATATATATCACCATTGCCCTTGATTTTCTTGACTGTATATCTCTTAAATGTCAACATATACACGTGTGATTTAGTTTACGAAGATTTTTCAATGCCGAGAACCTCTATCAGAGAGTAAAAAAGGCGTAAGGTTCACAATGGTGTAAAATTAAAATGGGATATACCGGGCTAGGATTTGAGTTATAGGAACAAGGGCCAAACCAACCACCCAAGAATGGAATCGTCGAGCGAAAACACTTGACAACCTCCTAGAAGCAACTTTTCTTACCACCAGACCTTTCTCCATCAATTAGGAATCTGATGCTGTCACTAAACACATTTCTTAAACTGTAGCCATTTGTTGAGTGTTTTTTTTTGTGTCTAATCCGCATATATATCACCATTGCCCTTGATTTTCTTGACTGTATATCTCTTAAATGTCAACATATACACGTGTGATTTAGTTTACGAAGATTTTTCAATGCCGAGAACCTCGATCTGAGAGTAAAAAAGGCGTAAGGTTCACAATGGGGTAAAATTAAAATGGGATATACCGGGCTAGGATTCGAGTTATAAGAACAAGGGCCAAACCAACCACCCAAGAATGGAATCGTCGAGCGAAAACACTTGACAACCTCCTAGGAGCAGCTTTTCTTACCACCAGACCTTTCTCGATCAATTAGGAATCTGATGCCTTCACTAAACACATTCCTTAAATTGTAGCCATTTGTTGAGTGTTTTTTTTGGTGTCTAATCCGCATATATATCACCATTGCCCTTGATTTTCTAGACTGTATATCTCTTAAATATCAACATATACACGTGTGATTTAGTTTACGAAGATTTTTCAATGCCGAGAACCTCTATCAGAGAGTAAAAAAGGCGTAAGGTTCACAATGGTGTAAAATTTAAATGGGATATACCGGGCTAGGATTCGAGTTACAGGAACAAGGGCCAAAGCAACCACCCAAGAATGGAATCGTCGAGCAAAAACATTTGACAACCTCCTAGAAGTAGCTTTTCATGCCACCAGACCTTTCTCCATCAATTAGCAATCTGATGCCGTCACTAAACACATTCGTTAAATTGTAGCCATCTGTTGAGTGTTATTTTTGGTGTCTAATCCGAATATATATCACCATTGCCCTTGATTTTCTTGACTGTATATATCTCTTAAATGTCAACATATACACGTCTGACTTAGTTTACGAAGATTTTTCAATGCCGAGAACCTCGATCAGAGAGTAAAAAAGGCGTAAGGTTCACAATGGTGTAAAATTACAATGGGATATACCGGGCTAGGATTCGAGTTATAGGAACAAGGGCCAAACCAACCACCCAAGAATGGAATCGTCGAGCGGAAACACTTGACAACCTCCTAGAAGCAGCTTTTCTTACCACCAGAACTTTCTCCATCAATTAGGAATCTGATGCCGTCACTATACACATTCCTTAAATTGTAGCCATTTGTTGAGTGTTTTTTTTTGTGTCTAATCCGCATATATATCACCATTGCCCTAGATTTTCTTGACTGTATTTCTCTTAAATGTCAACATATACACGTGGGATTTAGTTTACGAAGATTTTTCAATGCCGAGAACCTCAATCAGAGAGTAAAAAAGGCGTAAGGTTCACAATGGTGTAAAATTACAATGGGATATACCGGGCTAGGATTCGAGTTACAGGAACAAGGGACAAACCAACCACCCAAGAATGGAATCGTCGAGCGAAAACACTTGACAACCTCCAAGAAGCAGGTTTTCTTACCACCAGACCTTTCTCCATCAATTAGGAATCTGATGCCGTCACTAAACACATTCCTTAAATTGTAGCCATTTGTTGAGTGCTTTTTTTTGTTGTCTAATCCGCATATATATCACCATTGCCCATGATTTTCTTGACTGTATCTCTCTTAAATATCAACACATACACGTGAGATTTAGTTTACGAAGATTTTTCAATACCGAGAACCTCTATCAGAGAGTAAAGAAGGCGTAAGGTTCACAATGGTGTAAAATTAAAATGGGATATACCGGGCTAGGATTCGAGTTGCAGGAACAAGGGCCAAACCAACCACCCAAGAATGGAATCGTCGAGCGAAAACACTTGACAACCTCCTAGAAGCAGCTTTTCTTACCACCAGACCTTTCTCCATTAATTAGGAATCTGATGCCGTCACTAAACACATTCTTTAAATTGTAGCCATTTGTTGAGTGTTTTTTTTGGTGTCTAATCCGCATATATATCACCATTGCCCTTGATTTTCTTGACTGTATATCTCTTAAATATCAACATATACACGTGCGATTTAGTTTACAAAGATTTTTCAATGCCGAGAACCTCGATCAGAGAGTAAAAAAGGCGTAAGGTTGACAGTGGTGTAAAATTAAAATGGGATATACCGGGCTAGGATTTGAGTTACAGGAACAAGGGCCAAACCAACCACCCAAGAATGGAATCGTCGAGCGAAAACACTTGACAATATCCTGGAAGCAACTTTTCTTTACACCAGACCTTTCCCACCAATTAGGAATCTTATGCCGTCACTAAACACATTCCTTAAATTTTAGCCATTTGTTCAGTGTTTTTTTTGTGTCTAATCCGCATATATATCACCATTGCCCTTGATTTTCTTGACTGTATATCTCTTAAATGTCAACATATACACGTGTAATTTAGTTTACGAAGATTTTTCAATGCCGAGAACCTCGATCAGAGAGTAAAAAAGGCGTAAGGTTCACAATGGTGTAAAATTAAAATGGGGTATACCGGGCTAGGATTCGAGTTATAGGAACAAGGGCCAAACCAACAACCCAAGAATGGAATCGTCGAGCGAAAACACTTGACAACCTCCTAGAAGCAGCTTTTCTTACCACCAGACCTTTCTCCATCAATTAGGAATCTGATGCCGTCACTAAACACATTCCTTAAATTGTAGCCATTTGTTGAGTGTTTTTTTGGTGTCTAATCCGCATATATATCACCATTGCCCTTGATTTTCTTGACTGTATATCTCTTAAATGTCAACATATACACGTGTGATTTAGTTTACGAAGATTTTTCAATGCGGAGAACCTCGATCAGAGAGTAAAAAAGGCGTAAGGTTCACAATGGTGTAAAATTTAAATGGGATATACCGGGCTAGGATTCGAGTTACAGGAACAAGGGCCAAACCAACCACCCAAGAATGGAATCGTCGAGCAAAAACATTTGACAACCTCCTAGAAGTAGCTTTTCTTCCCACCAGACCTTTCTGCATCAATTAGCAATCTGATGCCGTCACTAAACACATTCGTTAAATTGTAGCCATCTGTTGAGTGTTATTTTTGGTGTCTAATCCGAATATATATCACCATTGCCCTTAATTTTCTTGACTGTATATCTCTTAAATGTCAACATATACACGTCTGACTTAGTTTACGAAGATTTTTCAATGCCGATAACCTCGATCAGAGAGTAAAAAAATCGTAAGGTTCACAATGGTGTAAAATTAAAATGGGATATAACGGGCTAGGATTCAAGTTACAGGAACTAGGGCCAAACCAACCACCCAAGAATGGAATCGTCGAGCGAAAACACTTGACAACCTCATAGAAGCAGCTTTTCTTGCCACCAGACCTTTCTCCATCAATTAGGAATCTGATGCCGTCACTAAACATATTCTTTAAATTGTAGCCATTTGTTGAGTGTTTTTTTTGGTGTCTAATCCGCATATATATCAACATTGCCCTTGATTTTCTTGACTGTATATCTCTTAAATGTCAACATATACACATTTGATTTAGTTTACGAAGATTTTTTCAATGCCGAGAACCTCGATCAGAGATTAAAAAAGGCGTAAGGTTCACAATGGTGTAAAATTAAAATGGGATATATCGGGTTAGGATTCGAGTTACAAGAACAAGGGCCAAACCAACCACCCAAGAATGGAATCGTTGAGCCAAAACACTTGACAACTTCCTAGAAGCAGGTTTTCTTACCACCAGACATTTCTCCATCAATTAGGAATCTGATGCCGTCACTAAACACATTCCTTAAATTGTAGTCATTTGTTGAGTGTTTTTTTTGGTGTCTAATCCGCATATATATCACCATTGCCCTTGATTTTCTTGACTGTGTCTCCCTTAAATATCAACATATACACGTGTGATTTAGTTTACGAAGATTTTTCAATACCAAGAACCTCTATCAGAGAGTAAAAAATGCATAAGGTTCATAATGGTGTAAAATTAAAATGGGATATATCGGGCTAGGATTCGAGTTACAGGAACAAGGGCCAAACCAACCACCCAAGAATGGAATCGTCGAGCGAAAACACTTGACAACCTCCTAGAAGCAGGTTTTCTTACCACCAGACCTTTCTCCATCAATTAGGAATCTGATGCCGTCACTAAACACATTCCTTAAATTGTAGCCATTTGTTGAGTGTTTTTTTTTGTGTCTAATCCGCATATATATCACCATTGGCCTTGATTTTCTTGACTGTATCTCCCTTAAATATCAACATATACACGTGTGATTTAGTTTACGAAGATTTTTCAATGCCGAGAACCTCGATCAGAGAGTAAAAAAGGCGTAAGGTTCACAGTGGTGTAAAATTAAAATGGGATATAGCGGGCTAGGATTCGAGTTACAGGAACAACGGCCAAACCAAACACCCAAGAATGGAATCGTCGAGCGAAAACACTTGACAACCTCCTAGAAGCAGGTTTTCTTACCACCAGAGCTTTCTCCATCAATTAGGAATCTGATGCCGTCACTAAACACATTCCTTAAATTGTAGCCATTTGGTGAGTGTTTTTTTTTTTTTTGTGGCTAATCCGCATATATATCACCATTGCCCTAGATTTTCTTGACTGTATCTCCCTTAAATATCAACATATACACGTGTGATTTAGTTTACGAAGATTTTTCAATGCCGAGAACCTCGATCAGAGAGTAAGAAAGGCGTAAGGTTCACAATGATGTAAAATTAAAATGGGATATACCGGGCTAGGATTCGAGTTACAGGAACAAGGGCCAAACCAACCACCCAAGAATGGAATCGTCGAGCGAAAACACTTGACAACCTCCTAGAAGCAGGTTTTCTTACCACCAGATCTTTCTCCATCAATTAGGAATTTGATGCCGTCACTATACACATTCCTTAAATTGTAGCCATTTGTTGAGTGTTTTTTTTTGTGTCTAATCCGCATATATATCACCATTGCCCTTGATTTTCTTGACTGTATCTCTCTTAAATATCAACATATACACGTGTGATTTAGTTTACGAAGATTTTTCAATACCGAGAACCTCTATCAGAGAGTAAAAAAAGGCGTAAGGTTCACAATGGTGTAAAATTAAAATGGGATATACCGGGCTAGGACTCGAGTTACAGGAACAAGGGCCAAACCAACCACCCAAGAATGGAATCGTCGAGCGAAAACACTTGACAACCTCCTAGAAGCAGCTTTTCTTACCACCAGACCTTTCTCCATCAACAAGGAATCTGATGACGTCACTATACACATTCCTTAAATTGTAGCCATTTGTTGAGTGTTTTTTTTGTGTCTAATCCGCATATATATCACCATTGCCCTTGATTTTCTTGACTGTATATCTCTTAAATGTCAACATATACACGTGGGATTTTGTTTACGAAGATTTTTCAATGCCGAGAACCTCAATCAGAGAGTAAAAAAGGCGTAAGGTTCACAATGGTGTAAAATTACAATGGGGTATACCGGGCTAGGATTCGAGTTACAGGAACAAGGGAAAAACCAACCACCCAAGAATGGAATCGTCGAGCGAAAACATTTGACAACCTCCTAGAAGCAGGTTTTCTTACCACCAGACGTTTCTCCATCAATTAGGAATCTGATGCCGTCACTAAACACATTCCTTAAATTGTAGCCATTTGTTGAGTGTTTTTTTTGTTGTCTAATCCGCATATATATCGCCATTGCCCATGATTTTCTTGACTGTATCTCTCTTAAATATCAACATATACACGTGTGATTTAGTTTACAAAGATTTTTCAATACTGAGAACCTCTATCAGAGAGTAAAAAAGGCGTAAGGTTCACAATGGTGTAAAATTAAAATGGGATATACCGGGCTAAGATTCGAGTTGCAGGAACAAGGGCCAAACCAACCACCCAATAATGGAATCGTTGAGCGAAAACAGTTGACAACCTCCTAGAAGCAGCTTTTCTTACCACCAGACCTTTCTCCATCAATTAGGAATCTGATGCCGTCACTAAACAAATTCCTTAAATTGTAGCCATTTGTTGAGTGTTTTTTTTTTTGTGTCTAATCCGCATATATATCACCATTTCCCTTGATTTTCTTGACTGTATATCTCTTAAATATCAACATATACACGTGTGATTTAGTTTACGAAGATTTTTCAATGCCGAGAACCTCGATCAGAGAGTAAAAAAGGCGTAAGGTTGACAGTGGTGTAAAATTAAAATGGGATATACCGGGCTAGGATTCGAGTTACAGGAACAAGGGCCAAACCAACCATCCAAGAATGGAATCGTCGAGCGAAAACACTTGACAACCTCCTAGAACCTGGTTTTCTTACCACCAGACCTTTCTCCATCAATTAGGAATCTGATGCCGTCATTAAACACATTCCTTAAATTGTAGCCATTTGTTGAGTTTTTTTTTGTGTCTAATCCGCATATATATCACCATTGCCCTTGATTTTCTTGACTGTATATCTCTTAAATATCAACATATACACGTGTGATTTACTTTACGAAGATTTTTCAATGCCGAGAACCTCGATCAGAGAGTAAAAAAGGCGTAAGGTTCACAATGGTGTAAAATTAAAATGGGATATACCGGGCTAGGATTCGAGTTATAGGAACAAGGGCCAAACCAACCACCCAAGAATGGAATCGTCGAGCGAAAACACTTGACAACCTCCTAGAAGAAGCTTTTCTTACCACCAAACCTTTCTCCATCAATTAGGAATCTGATGCCGTCACTAAACACATTCCTTAAATTGTAGCCATTTGTTGAGTGATTTTTTTGGTGTCTAATCCGCATATATATCACCATTGCCCTTGATTTTCTAGACTGTATATCTCTTAAATATCAACATATACACGTGTGATTTAGTTTACGAATATTTTTCAATGCCGAGAACCTCTATCGGAGAGTAAAAAAGGCGTAAGGTTGACAATGGTGTAAAATTTAAATGGGATATACCGGGCTAGGATTCGAGTTACAGGAACAAGGGCCAAACCAACCACCCGAGAATGGAATCGTCGACCGAAAACATTTGACAACCTCCTAGAAGTAGCTTTTCTTGCCACTAGACCTTTCTCCATCAATTAGCAATCTGATGCCGTAACTAAACACATTCCTTAAATTGTAGCCATCTGTTGAGTGTTATTTTTGGTGTCTAATCCGAATATATATCACCATTGCCCTTGATTTTCTTGACTGTATATCTCTTAAATGTCAACATATACACGTTTGACTTAGTTTACGAAGATTTTTCAATGCCGAGAACCTCGATCAGAGAGTAAAAAAGGCGTAAGGTTCACAATGGTGTAAAATTAAAATGGGATATACCGGGCTAGGATTCGAGTTACAGGAACTAGGGCCAAACCAACCACCCAAGAATGGAATCGTCTAGTGAAAACACTTGTCAACCTCATAGAAGCAGCATTTCTTGCCACCAGACCTTTCTCCATCAATTAGGAATCTGATGCCGTCACTAAACATATTCCTTAAATTGTAGCCATTTGTTGAGTGTTTTTTTTTGGTGTCTAACCCGCATATATACCAACATTGCCCTTGATTTTCTTGACTGTATATCTCTTAAATGTCAACATATACACATGTGATTTAGTTTACGAAGATTTTTCAATGCCGAGAATCTCGATCAGAGAGTAAAAAAGGCGTAAGGTTCACAATGGTGTAAAATTAAAATGGGATATATCGGGCTAGGATTCGAGTTACAAGAACAAGGGCCAAACCAACCACCCAAGAATGGAATCGTTGAGCCAAACACTTAACAACTTCCTAGAAGCAGGTTTTCTTACCACCAGACCTTTCTCCATCAATTAGGAATCTGATGCCGTCACTAAACACATTCCTTAAATTGTAGTCATTTGTTGAGTGTTTTTTTTGGTGTCTAATCCGCATATCACCATTGCCCTTGATTTTCTTGACTGTATATCTCTTAAATATCAACATATACACGTGTGATTTAGTTTACGAAGATTTTTCAATGCCGAGAACCTCTATCAGAGAGTAAAAAAGACGTAAGGTTCACAATGGTGTAAAATTAAAATGGGATATACCGGGCTAGGATTCGAGTTACACGAACAAGGGCCAAACCAACCACCCAAGAATGGAATCGTCGAACGAAAACACTTGACAACCTCCTAGAAGCAGCTTTTCTTACCACCAGACCTTTCTCCATCACTTAGGAATCTGATGCCGTCACTAAACACATTCCTTAAATTGTAGTCATTTGTTGAGTGTTGTTTTTGGAGTCTAATCCGCATATATATCACCATTGCCCTTGATTTTCTTGACTGTATATCTCTTAAATATCAACATATACACGTGTGATTTAGTTTACGAAGATTTTTCATTGCCGAGAACTTCAATCAGAGAGTAAAAAAGGCGTAAGGTTCACAATGGTGTAAATTTAAAATGGGATATACCGGGTTAGGATTCGAGTTACAGGTACAAGGGCCAAACCAAACACCCAAGAATGGAATCGTCGAGCGAAAACACTTGACAACCTCCTAGAAGCAGCTTTTCTTGCCACCAGACCTTTCTCCATCAATTAGGAATCTAATGCCATCACTAAACACATTCCTTAAATTGTAACCATTTGTTGAGTGTTTTTTTTGTGTCTAATCCGCATATATATCACCATTGCCCTTGATTTTCTTGACTGTATATCTCTTAAATATCAACATATACACGTGTGATTTAGTTTACGAAGATTTTTCAATGCCGAGAACCTCTATCAGAGAGTAAAAAAGACGTAAGGTTCACAATGGTGTAAATTTAAAATGGGATATACCGGGCTAGGATTCGAGTTACACGAACAAGGGCCAAACCAACCACCCAAGAATGGAATCGTCGAACGAAAACACTTAATAACCTCCTAGAAGCAGCTTTTCTTACCACCAGACCTTTCTCCATCACTTAGGAATTTGATGCCGTCACTAAACACATACTTTAAATTGTAGCCATTTGTTGAGTGTTTTTTTTGGTGTCTAATCCACGTATATATCCCCATTGCCATTGATTTTCTTGACTGTATATCTCTTAAATATCAACATATACACGTGTGATTTAGTTTTCGAAGATATTTCAATGCCGAGAACCTCTATCAGAGAGTAAAAAAGGCATAAGGTTCACAATGGTGTAAAATTAAAATGGGATATACCGGGCTAGGATTCGAGTTACAGGAACAAGGGCCAAACCAACCACCCAAGAATGGAATCGTCGAGTGAAAACACTTGGCAACCTCCTAGAAGCAGGATTTCTTACCACCAGACCTTTCTCCATCACTTAGGAATCTGATGCCGTCACTAAACGCATTCCTTAAATTGTAGCCATTTGTTGAGTGTTTTTTTTGTGTCTAATCCGCATATATATCACCATTGCCCTTGATTTTCTTGACTGTATATCTCTTAAATGTCAACATATACGCGTGTGATTTAGTTTACGAAGATTTTTCAATGCCGAGAACTTCGATCACAGAGTAAAAATGGCGTAAGGTTCACAATGGTGTAAAATTAAAATGGGATATACCGGGCTAGGATTCGAGTTACAGGAACTAGGGCCAAACCAACCACCCAAGAAAGGAATCGTCGAGCGAAAACACTTGACAACCTCCTAGAAGCAGTTTTTCTTGCCACCAGACCTTTCTCCATCAATTAGGAATCTGATGCCATCACAAAACACATTCCTTAAATTGTAGCCATTTGTTGAGTGTTTTTTTTTTGTGTCTAATCCGCATATATATCACCATTGCCCTTGATTTTCTTGACTGTATATCTCTTAAATGTCAACATATACACGTATGATTTACTTTATGAAGATTTTTCAATGCCGAGAACCTCAATCAAGGAGTAAAAAAGGCGTAAGGTTCACAATGGTGTAAAATTAAAATGGGATATACCGGGCTAGGATTCGAGTTACAGGAACAAGGGCCAAACCAACCACCCAAGAATGGAATCGTCGAGCGAAAACACTTGACAACCTCCTAGAAGAATCTTTTCTTACCACCAGACCTTTCTCCTTCAATTAGGAATCTGATGCCGTCACTAAACACATTCCTTAAATTGTAGCCATTTGTTTAGTGTATTTTTTGGTGTCTAATCCGCATATATATCACCATTGCCCTTGATTTTCTTGACTGTATATCTCTTTAATATCAACATATACACGTGTGATTTAGTATACGAACATTTTTCAATGCCGAGAACCTCTATCAGAGACTAAAAAAGGCGTAAAGTTCACAATGGTGTAAAATTAAAATGGGATATACCGGGCTAGGATTCGAGTTACAGGAACAAGGGCCAAACCAACCATCCAAGAATGGAATCGTCGAGCGAAAACACTTGACAACCTCCTAGAACCTGGTTTTCTTACCACCAGACCTTTCTCCATCAATTAGGAATCTGATGCCGTCACTAAACACATTCCTTAAATTGTAGCCATTTGTTGAGTTTTTTTTTTGTGTCTAATCCGCATATATATCACCATTGCCCTTGATTTTCTTGACTGTATATCTCTTAAATATCAACATATACACGTGTGATTTACTTTACGAAGATTTTTCAATGCCGAGAACCTCGATCAGAGAGTAAAAAAGGCGTAAGGTTCACAATGGTGTAAAATTAAAATGGGATATACCGGGCTAGGATTCGAGTTATAGGAACAAGGGCCAAACCAACCACCCAAGAATGGAATCGTCGAGCGAAAACACTTGACAACCTCCTAGAAGAAGCTTTTCTTACCACCAAACCTTTCTCCATCAATTAGGAATCTGATGCCGTCACTAAACACATTCCTTAAATTGTAGCCATTTGTTGAGTGATTTTTTTGGTGTCTAATCCGCATATATATCACCATTGCCCTTGATTTTCTAGACTGTATATCTCTTAAATATCAACATATACACGTGTGATTTAGTTTACGAATATTTTTCAATGCCGAGAACCTCTATCGGAGAGTAAAAAAGGCGTAAGGTTGACAATGGTGTAAAATTTAAATGGGATATACCGGGCTAGGATTCGAGTTACAGGAACAAGGGCCAAACCAACCACCCGAGAATGGAATCGTCGACCGAAAACATTTGACAACCTCCTAGAAGTAGCTTTTCTTGCCACTAGACCTTTCTCCATCAATTAGCAATCTGATGCCGTAACTAAACACATTCCTTAAATTGTAGCCATCTGTTGAGTGTTATTTTTGGTGTCTAATCCGAATATATATCACCATTGCCCTTGATTTTCTTGACTGTATATCTCTTAAATGTCAACATATACACGTTTGACTTAGTTTACGAAGATTTTTCAATGCCGAGAACCTCGATCAGAGAGTAAAAAAGGCGTAAGGTTCACAATGGTGTAAAATTAAAATGGGATATACCGGGCTAGGATTCGAGTTACAGGAACTAGGGCCAAACCAACCACCCAAGAATGGAATCGTCTAGTGAAAACACTTGTCAACCTCATAGAAGCAGCATTTCTTGCCACCAGACCTTTCTCCATCAATTAGGAATCTGATGCCGTCACTAAACATATTCCTTAAATTGTAGCCATTTGTTGAGTGTTTTTTTTTTGTGTCTAACCCGCATATATACCAACATTGCCCTTGATTTTCTTGACTGTATATCTCTTAAATGTCAACATATACACATGTGATTTAGTTTACGAAGATTTTTCAATGCCGAGAATCTCGATCAGAGAGTAAAAAAGGCGTAAGGTTCACAATGGTGTAAAATTAAAATGGGATATATCGGGCTAGGATTCGAGTTACAAGAACAAGGGCCAAACCAACCACCCAAGAATGGAATCGTTGAGCCAAACACTTAACAACTTCCTAGAAGCAGGTTTTCTTACCACCAGACCTTTCTCCATCAATTAGGAATCTGATGCCGTCACTAAACACATTCCTTAAATTGTAGTCATTTGTTGAGTGTTTTTTTTGGTGTCTAATCCGCATATCACCATTGCCCTTGATTTTCTTGACTGTATATCTCTTAAATATCAACATATACACGTGTGATTTAGTTTACGAAGATTTTTCAATGCCGAGAACCTCTATCAGAGAGTAAAAAAGACGTAAGGTTCACAATGGTGTAAAATTAAAATGGGATATACCGGGCTAGGATTCGAGTTACACGAACAAGGGCCAAACCAACCACCCAAGAATGGAATCGTCGAACGAAAACACTTGACAACCTCCTAGAAGCAGCTTTTCTTACCACCAGACCTTTCTCCATCACTTAGGAATCTGATGCCGTCACTAAACACATTCCTTAAATTGTAGTCATTTGTTGAGTGTTGTTTTTGGAGTCTAATCCGCATATATATCACCATTGCCCTTGATTTTCTTGACTGTATATCTCTTAAATATCAACATATACACGTGTGATTTAGTTTACGAAGATTTTTCATTGCCGAGAACTTCAATCAGAGAGTAAAAAAGGCGTAAGGTTCACAATGGTGTAAATTTAAAATGGGATATACCGGGTTAGGATTCGAGTTACAGGTACAAGGGCCAAACCAAACACCCAAGAATGGAATCGTCGAGCGAAAACACTTGACAACCTCCTAGAAGCAGCTTTTCTTGCCACCAGACCTTTCTCCATCAATTAGGAATCTAATGCCATCACTAAACACATTCCTTAAATTGTAACCATTTGTTGAGTGTTTTTTTTGTGTCTAATCCGCATATATATCACCATTGCCCTTGATTTTCTTGACTGTATATCTCTTAAATATCAACATATACACGTGTGATTTAGTTTACGAAGATTTTTCAATGCCGAGAACCTCTATCAGAGAGTAAAAAAGACGTAAGGTTCACAATGGTGTAAATTTAAAATGGGATATACCGGGCTAGGATTCGAGTTACACGAACAAGGGCCAAACCAACCACCCAAGAATGGAATCGTCGAACGAAAACACTTAATAACCTCCTAGAAGCAGCTTTTCTTACCACCAGACCTTTCTCCATCACTTAGGAATTTGATGCCGTCACTAAACACATACTTTAAATTGTAGCCATTTGTTGAGTGTTTTTTTTGGTGTCTAATCCACGTATATATCCCCATTGCCATTGATTTTCTTGACTGTATATCTCTTAAATATCAACATATACACGTGTGATTTAGTTTTCGAAGATATTTCAATGCCGAGAACCTCTATCAGAGAGTAAAAAAGGCATAAGGTTCACAATGGTGTAAAATTAAAATGGGATATACCGGGCTAGGATTCGAGTTACAGGAACAAGGGCCAAACCAACCACCCAAGAATGGAATCGTCGAGTGAAAACACTTGGCAACCTCCTAGAAGCAGGATTTCTTACCACCAGACCTTTCTCCATCACTTAGGAATCTGATGCCGTCACTAAACGCATTCCTTAAATTGTAGCCATTTGTTGAGTGTTTTTTTTGTGTCTAATCCGCATATATATCACCATTGCCCTTGATTTTCTTGACTGTATATCTCTTAAATGTCAACATATACGCGTGTGATTTAGTTTACGAAGATTTTTCAATGCCGAGAACTTCGATCACAGAGTAAAAATGGCGTAAGGTTCACAATGGTGTAAAATTAAAATGGGATATACCGGGCTAGGATTCGAGTTACAGGAACTAGGGCCAAACCAACCACCCAAGAAAGGAATCGTCGAGCGAAAACACTTGACAACCTCCTAGAAGCAGTTTTTCTTGCCACCAGACCTTTCTCCATCAATTAGGAATCTGATGCCATCACAAAACACATTCCTTAAATTGTAGCCATTTGTTGAGTGTTTTTTTTTGGTGTCTAATCCGCATATATATCACCATTGCCCTTGATTTTCTTGACTGTATATCTCTTAAATGTCAACATATACACGTATGATTTACTTTATGAAGATTTTTCAATGCCGAGAACCTCAATCAGGGAGTAAACAAGGCGTAAGGTTCACAATGGTGTAAAATTAAAATGGGATATACCGGGCTAGGATTCGAGTTACAGGAACAAGGGCCAAACCAACCACCCAAGAATGGAATCGTCGAGCGAAAACACTTGACAACCTCCTAGAAGAATCTTTTCTTACCACCAGACCTTTCTCCTTCAATTAGGAATCTGATGCCGTCACTAAACACATTCCTTAAATTGTAGCCATTTGTTTAGTGTATTTTTTGGTGTCTAATCCGCATATATATCACCATTGCCCTTGATTTTCTTGACTGTATATCTCTTTAATATCAACATATACACGTGTGATTTAGTATACGAACATTTTTCAATGCCGAGAACCTCTATCAGAGACTAAAAAAGGCGTAAAGTTCACAATGGTGTAAAATTAAAATGGGATATACCGGGCTAGGATTCGAGTTACAGGAACAAGGGCCAAACCAACCACCCAAGAATGGAATCGTCGAGCGAAAACACTTGACAACCTCCTAGAAGCAGCTTTTCTTACCACCAGACCTTTCTCCATCAATTAGTTATCTGATGCCATCACTAAACACATTCCTTAAATTGTAGCCATTTGTTGAGTGTTTTTTTTTTGTGTCTAATCCGCATATATATCACCATTGCCCTTGATTTTCTTGACTGTATATCTCTTAAATATCAACATATACACGTGTCATTTAGTTTACGAAGACTTTTCAATGCCGAGAACCTCGATCAGAGAGTAAAAAAGGCGTAAGGTTCACAGTGGTGTAAAATTATAATGGGATATACCGTGCTAGGATTCGAGTTATAGGAATAAGGGCCAAACCAACCACCCAAGAATGGAATCATCGAGCGAAAACACTTGACAACCTCCTAGAAGCAGCTTTTCTTGCCACCAGACCTTTCTCCATCAAATAGGAATCTGATGCCGTCACTAAACACATTCCTTAAATTGTAGCCATTTGTTGAGTGTTTTTTTTGTGTCTAATACGCATATATATCACCATTGCCCTTGATTTTCTTGACTGTATATCTCTTAAATGTCAGCATATACACGTGTGATTTAGTTTACGAAGATTTTTCAATGCCGAGAACCTCGATCAGGGAGTAAAAAAGGCGTAAGGTTCACAATTGTGTAAAATTAATATGGGATATACCGGGCTAGGATTCGAGTTACAGGAACAAGGGCCAAACCAACCACCCAAGAATGGAATCGTCGAGCGAAAACACTTGACAACCTCCTAGAAGCAGGTTTTCTTACCACCAGACCTTTCTCCATCAATTAGGAATCTGATCTCGTCACTAAACACATTCCTTAAATATTCTAGCCATTTGTTGAGTGTTTTTTTTGTGTCTAATCCGCATATATATCACCATTGCCCTTGATTTTCTTGACTGTATATCTCTTAAATATCAACATATACGCGTGTGATTGAGTTTACGAAGATTTTTCAATGCCGAGAACTTCGATCACAGAGTAAAAAAGGCGTAAGGTTCACAATGGTGTAAAATTAAAATGGGATATAACGGGCTAGGATTCGAGTTACTGGAACTAGGGCCAAACCAACCACCCAAGAAAGGAATCGTCGAGCGAAAACACTTGACAACCTCATAGAAGCAGTTTTTCTTGCCACCAGACCTTTCTCCATCAATTAGGAATCTGATGCCGTCACAAAACACATTCCTTAAATTGTAGCCATTTGTTGAGTGGTTTTTTTGGTCTCTAATCCGCATATATATCACCATTGCCCTTGATTTTCTTGACTGTATATCTCTTAAATGTCAACATATACACGTATGATTTACTTTATGAAGATTTTTCAATGCCGAGAACCTCAATCAGGGAGTAAAAAAGGCGTAAGGTTCACAATGGTGTAAAATTAAAATGGGATATACCGGGCTAGGATTCGAGTTACAGGAACAAGGGCCAAACCAACCACCCAAGAATGGAATCGTCGAGCGAAAACACTTGACAACCTCCTAGAAGAAGCTTTTCTTACCACCAGACCTTTCTCCTTCAATTAGGAATCTGATGCCGTCACTAAACACATTCCTTAAATTGTAGCCATTTGGTGAGTGTATTTTTTGGTGTCTAATCCGCATATATATCACCATTGCCCTTGATTTTCTTGACTGTATATCTCTTTAATATCAACATATACACGTGTGATTTAGTATACGAACATTTTTCAATGCCGAGAACCTCTATCAGAGACTAAAAAAGGCGTAAAGTTCACAACGGTGTAAAATTAAAATGGGATATACCGGGCTAGGATTCGAGTTACAGGAACAAGGGCCAAACCAACCACCCAAGAATGGAATCGTCGAGCGAAAACACTTGACAACCTCCTAGAAGCAGCTTTTCTTACCACCAGACCTTTCTCCATCAATTAGTTATCTGATGCCATCACTAAACACATTCCTTAAATTGTAGCCATTTGTTGAGTGTTTTTTTTTTGTGTCTAATCCGCATATATATCACCATTGCCCTTGATTTTCTTGACTGTATATCTCTTAAATATCAACATATACACGTGTCATTTAGTTTACGAAGATTTTTCAATGCCGAGAACCTCGATCAGAGAGTAAAAAAGGCATAAGGTTCACAGTGGTGTAAAATTATAATGGGATATACCGTGCTAGGATTCGAGTTATAGGAATAAGGGCCAAACCAACCACCCAAGAATGGAATCATCGAGCGAAAACACTTGACAACCTCCTAGAAGCAGCTTTTCTTGCCACCAGACCTTTCTCCATCAAATAGGAATCTGATGCCGTCACTAAACACATTCCTTAAATTGTAGCCATTTGTTGAGTGTGTTTTTTGTGTCTAATACGCATATATATCACCATTGCCCTTGATTTTCTTGACTGTATATCTATTAAATGTCAGCATATACACGTGTGATTTAGTTTACGAAGATTTTTCAATGCCGAGAACCTCGATCAGGGAGTAAAAAAGGCGTAAGGTTCACAATTATGTAAAATTAAAATGGGATATACCGGGCTAGGATTCGAGTCACAGGAACAAGGGCCAAACCAACCACCCAAGAATGGAATCGTCGAGCGAAAACACTTGACAACCTCCTAGAAGCAGGTTTTCTTACCACCAGACCTTTCTCCATCAATTAGGAATCTGATCTCGTCACTAAACACATTCCTTAAATATTCTAGCCATTTGTTGAGTGTTTTTTTTGGTGTCTAATACGCATATATATCACCATTGCCCTTCATTTTCTTGACTGTATATCTCTTAAATATCAACATATACACGTGTGATTTAGTTTACGAAGATTTTTCAATACCGAGAACCTCTATCAGAGAGTAAAAAAGGCGTAAGGTTCACAATGGTGTAAAATTAAAATGGGATATACCGGGCTAGGATTCGAGTTGTAGGAACAAGGGCCAAACCAACAACCCAAGAATGGAATCGTCGAGCGAAAACAGTTGACAACCTCCTAGAAGCAGCTTTTCTTACCACCAGACCTTTCTCCATCAATTAGGAATCTGATGCCGTCACTAAACACATTCCTTAAATTGTAGCCATTTGTTGAGTGTTTTTTTTGTGTCTAATCCGCATATATATCACCATTGCCCTTGATTTTCTTGACTGTATATCTCTTAAATGTCAACATATACACGTGTTATTTAGTTTACGAAGATTTTTCAATGCCGAGAACCTCGATCAGAGAGTAAAAAAGGCGTAAGGTTCACAATGGTGTAAAATTAAAATGGGATATACCAGGCTAGGATTCGAGTTATAGGAACAAGGGCCAAACCAACCACCCAAGAATGGAATCGTCGAGCGAAAACACTTGACAACCTCCTAGAAGCAGCTTTTCTTACCACCAGAACTTTCGCCATCAATTAGGAATCTGATGCCGTCACTAAACACATTCCTTAAATTGTAGCCATTTGTTGAGTGTTTTTTTTGGTGTCTAACCCGCATATATATCACCATTGCCCTTGATTTTCTAGACTGTATATCTCTTAAATATCAACATATACACGTGTGATTTAGTTTGCAAATATTTTTCAATGCCGAGAACCTCTATCAGAGAGTAAAAAAGGCGTAAGGTTGACAATGGTGTAAAATTTAAATGGGATATACCGGGCTAGGATTCGAGTTACAGGAACAAGGGCCAAACCAACCACCCAAGAATGGAATCGTCGAGCGAAAACATTTGCCAACCTCCTAGAAGTAGCTTTCCTTGCCACTAGACCTTTCTCCATCAATTAGCAATCTGATGCCGTCACTAAACACATTCCTTAAATTGTAGCCATCTGTTGAGTGTTATTTTTGGTGTCTAATCCGAATATATATCACCATTGCCCTTGATTTTCTTGACTGTATATCTCTTAAATGTCAACATATACACGTCTGACTTAGTTTACGAAGATTTTTCAATGCCGAGAACCTCGATCAGAGAGTAAAAAAGGCGTAAGGTTCACAATGGTGTAAAATTAAAATGGGATATACCGGGCTAGGATTCGAGTTACAGGAACTAGGGCCAAACAAACCACCCAAGAATGGAATCGTCGAGCGAAAACACTTGACAACCTCATAGAAGCAGCTTTTCTTTCCACCAGACCTTTCTCCATCAATTAGGAATCTGATGCCGTCACTAAACATATTCCTTAAATTGTAGCCATTTGTTGAGTGTTTTTTTTTGGTGTCTAACCCCCATATATATCAACATTGCCCTTGATTTTCTTGACTGTATATCTCTTAAATGTCAACATATACACATGTGATTTAGTTTACGAAGATTTTTCAATGCCGAGAACCTCGATCAGAGAGTAAAAAAGGCGTAAGGTTCACAATGGTGTAAAATTAAAATGGGATATATCGGGCTAGGATTCGAGTTACAAGAACAAGGGCCAAACCAACCACCCAAGAAAGGAATCGTTGAGCCAAAACACTTGACAACTTTCTAGAAGCAGGTTTTCTTACCACCAGACCTTTCTCCATCAATTAGGAATCTGATGCCGTCACTAAACACATTCCTTAAATTGTAGTCATTTGTTGAGTGTTTTTTTTGGTGTCTAATCCGCATATCACCATTGCCCTTGATTTTCTTGACTGTATATCTCTTAAATATCAACATATACACGTGTGATTTAGTTTACGAAGATTTTTCAATGCCGAGTACCTCTATCAGAGAGTAAAAAAGGCGTAAGGTTCACAATGGTGTAAAATTAAAATGGGATATACCGGGCTAGGATTCGAGTTACAGGAACAAGGGCCAAACCAACCACCCAAGAATGGAATCGTCGAGCGAAAACACTAGACAATCTCCTTGAAGCAGGTTTTCTTACCACCAGACCTTTCTCCATCAATTAGGAATCTGATGCCATCACTAAACACATTCCTTAAATTGTAGTCATTTGTTGAGTGTTGT
The DNA here is from genome assembly GCA_030545235.1 of Helianthus tuberosus. NCBI lineage: Eukaryota > Viridiplantae > Streptophyta > Magnoliopsida > Asterales > Asteraceae > Helianthus > Helianthus tuberosus. The sequence continues at coordinate 95,436 of JARYGA010000438.1, forward strand.
TTTTGGTGTCTAATCCGCATATATATCACCATTGCCCTTGATTTTCTTGACTGTATATCTCTTAAATATCAACATATACACGTGTGATTTAGTTTACGAAGATTTTTCATTGCCGAGAACCTCTATAAGAGAGTAAAAAAGGCGTAAGGTTCACAATGGTGTAAAATTAAAATGGGATATACCGGGCTAGGATTCGAGTTACAGGTACAATGGCCAAACCAAACACCCAAGAATGGAATCGTCGAGCGAAAACACTTGACAACCTCCTGGAAGCAGCTTTTCTTGCCACCAGACCTTTCTCCATCAATTAGGAATCTAATGCCATCACTAAACACATTCCTTAAACTGTAGCCATTTGTTGAGTGTTTTTTTTGTGTCTAATCCGCATATATATAACCATTGCCCTTGATTTTCTTGACTGTATATCTCTTAAATGTCAACATATACACGTGTGATTTTGTTTACGAAGATTTTTCAATGCCGAGAACCTCGGTCAGAGAGTAAAAAAGGCGTAAGGTTCCCAATGGTGTAAAATTAAAATGGGATATATCGGGCTAGGATTCGAGTTACAAGAACAAGGGCCAAACCAACCACCCAAGAAAGGAATCATTGAGCCAAAACACTTGAGAACTTCCTAGAAGCAGGTTTTCTTACCACCAGACCTTTCTCCATCAATTAGGAATCTGATGCCGTCACTAAACACATTCCTTAAATTGTAGTCATTTGTTGAGTGTTTTTTTTGGTGTCTAATCCGCATATCACCATTGCCCTTGATTTTCTTGACTGTATATCTCTTAAATATCAACATATACACGTGTGATTTAGTTTACGAAGATTTTTCAATGCCGAGAACCTCTATCAGAGAGTAAAAAAGGCGTAAGGTTCACAATGGTGTAAAATTAAAATGGGATATACCGGGCTAGGATTCGAGTTACAGGAACAAGGGCCAAACCAACCACCCAAGAATGGAATCGTCGAACGAAAACACTTGACAACCTCCAAGAAGCAGCTTTTCTTACCACCAGACCTTTCTCCATCACTTAGGAGTCTGATGCCGTCACTAAACACATACTTTAAATTGTAGCCATCTGTTGAGTGTTTTTTTTGTGTGTCTAATCCACGTATATATCCCCATTGCCCTTGATTTTCTTGACTGTATATCTCTTAAATATCAACATATACACGTGTGATTTAGTTTACGAAGATTTTTCATTGCCGAGAACCTCTATCAGAGAGTAAAAAAGGCGAAAGGTTCACAATGGTGTAAAATTAAAATGAGATATACCGGGATAGGATTCGAGTTACAGGTACAATGGCCAAACGAAACACCCAAGAATGGAATCGTCGAGCGAAAACACTTGACAACCTCCTAGAAGCAGCTTTTCTTGCCACCAGACCTTTCTCCATCAATTAGGAATCTAATGCCATCACTAAACACATTCCTTAAACTGTAGCCATTTGTTGAGTGTTTTTTTTGTGTCTAATCCGCATATATATAACCATTGCCCTTGATTTTCTTGACTGTATATCTCCTTAATGTCAACATATACACGTGTACGAAGATTTTTCAATGCCGAGAACCTCGATCAGAGAGTAAAAAAGGCGTAAGGTTCACAATGGTGTAAATTTAAAATGGGATATATCGGGCTAGGATTCGAGTTACAAGAACAAGGGCCAAACCAACCACCCAAGAAAGGAATCGTTGAGCCAAAACACTTGAGAACTTCCTAGAAGCAGGTTTTCTTACCACCAGACCATTCTCCATCAATTAGGAATCTGATGCCGTCACTAAACACATTCCTTAAATTGTAGTCATTTGTTGAGTGTTTTTTTGGTGTCTAATCCGCATATCACCATTGCCCTTGATTTTCTTGATTGTATATCTCTTAAATATCAACATATACACGTGTGATTTAGTTTACGAAGATTTTTCAATGCCGAGAACCTCTATCAGAGAGTAAAAAAGGCGTAAGGTTCACAATGGTGTAAAATTAAAATGGGATATACCGGGCTAGGATTCGAGTTACAGGAACAAGGGCCAAACCAACCACCCAAGAATGGAATCGTCGAACGAAAACACTTGACAACCTCCTAGAAGCAGCTTTTCTTACCACCAGACCTTTCTCCATCACTTAGGAATCTGATGCCGTCACTAAACACATACTTTAAATTGTAGCCATTTGTTGAATGTTTTTTTTTTGTGTCTAATCCACGTATATATCCCCATTGCCCTTGATTTTCTTGACTGTATATCTCTTAAATATCAACATATACACGTGTGATTTAGTTTACGAAGATTTTTCATTGCCGAGAACCTCTATCAGAGAGTAAAAAAGGCGTAAGGTTCACAATGGTGTAAAATTAAAATGGGATATACCGGGCTAGGATTCGAGTTACAGGTACAATGGCCAAACCAAACACCCAAGAATGGAATCGTCGATCGAAAACACTTGACAACCTCCTAGAAGCAGCTTTTCTTGCCACCAGACCTTTCTCCATCAATTAGGAATCTAATGCCATCACTAAACACATTACTTAAACTGTAGCCATTTGTTGAGTGTTTTTTTTGTGTCTAATCCGCATATATATAACCATTGCCCTTGATTTTCTTGACTGTATATCTCTTAAATGTCAACATATACACGTGTGATTTTGTTTACGAAGATTTTTCAATGCCGAGAACCTCGATCAGAGAGTAAAAAAGGCGTAAGGTTCACAATGGTGTAAAATTAAAATGGGATATATCGGGCTAGGATTCGAGTTACAAGAACAAGGGCCAAACCAACCACCTAAGAAAGGAATCGTTGAGCCAAAACACTTGACAACTTCCTAGAAGCAGGTTTTCTTACCACCAGACCTTTCTCCATCAATTAGGAATCTGATGACGTCACTAATCACATTCCTTAAATTGTAGTCATTTGTTGAGTGTTTTTTTTGGTGTCTAATCCGCATATCACCATTGCCCTTGATTTTCTTGACTGTATATCTCTTAAATATCAACATATACACGTGTGATTTAGTTTACGAAGATTTTTCAATGCCGAGTACCTCTATCAGAGAGTAAAAAAGGCGTAAGGTTCACAATGGTGTAAAATTAAAATGGGATATACCGGGCTAGGATTCGAGTTACAGGAACAAGGGCCAAACCAACCACCCAAGAATGGAATCGTCGAGCGAAAACACTAGACAATCTCCTTGAAGCAGGTTTTCTTACCACCAGACCTTTCTCCATCAATTAGGAATCTGATGCCATCACTAAACACATTCCTTAAATTGTAGTCATTTGTTGAGTGTTGTTTTTGGTGTCTAATCCGCATATATATCACCATTGCCCTTGATTTTCTTGACTGTATATCTCTTAAATATCAACATATACACGTGTGATTTAGTTTACGAAGATTTTTCATTGCCGAGAACCTCTATAAGAGAGTAAAAAAGGCGTAAGGTTCACAATGGTGTAAAATTAAAATGGGATATACCGGGCTAGGATTCGAGTTACAGGTACAATGGCCAAACCAAACACCCAAGAATGGAATCGTCGAGCGAAAACACTTGACAACCTCCTGGAAGCAGCTTTTCTTGCCACCAGACCTTTCTCCATCAATTAGGAATCTAATGCCATCACTAAACACATTCCTTAAACTGTAGCCATTTGTTGAGTGTTTTTTTTGTGTCTAATCCGCATATATATAACCATTGCCCTTGATTTTCTTGACTGTATATCTCTTAAATGTCAACATATACACGTGTGATTTTGTTTACGAAGATTTTTCAATGCCGAGAACCTCGGTCAGAGAGTAAAAAAGGCGTAAGGTTCCCAATGGTGTAAAATTAAAATGGGATATATCGGGCTAGGATTCGAGTTACAAGAACAAGGGCCAAACCAACCACCCAAGAAAGGAATCATTGAGCCAAAACACTTGAGAACTTCCTAGAAGCAGGTTTTCTTACCACCAGACCTTTCTCCATCAATTAGGAATCTGATGCCGTCACTAAACACATTCCTTAAATTGTAGTCATTTGTTGAGTGTTTTTTTTGGTGTCTAATCCGCATATCACCATTGCCCTTGATTTTCTTGACTGTATATCTCTTAAATATCAACATATACACGTGTGATTTAGTTTACGAAGATTTTTCAATGCCGAGAACCTCTATCAGAGAGTAAAAAAGGCGTAAGGTTCACAATGGTGTAAAATTAAAATGGGATATACCGGGCTAGGATTCGAGTTACAGGAACAAGGGCCAAACCAACCACCCAAGAATGGAATCGTCGAACGAAAACACTTGACAACCTCCAAGAAGCAGCTTTTCTTACCACCAGACCTTTCTCCATCACTTAGGAGTCTGATGCCGTCACTAAACACATACTTTAAATTGTAGCCATCTGTTGAGTGTTTTTTTTGTGTGTCTAATCCACGTATATATCCCCATTGCCCTTGATTTTCTTGACTGTATATCTCTTAAATATCAACATATACACGTTTGATTTAGTTTACGAAGATTTTTCATTGCCGAGAACCTCTATCAGAGAGTAAAAAAGGCGAAAGGTTCACAATGGTGTAAAATTAAAATGGGATATACCGGGATAGGATTCGAGTTACAGGTACAATGGCCAAACGAAACACCCAAGAATGGAATCGTCGAGCGAGAACACTTGACAACCTCCTAGAAGCAGCTTTTCTTGCCACCAGACCTTTCTCCATCAATTAGGAATCTAATGCCATCACTAAACACATTCCTTAAACTGTAGCCATTTGTTGAGTGTTTTTTTTGTGTCTAATCCGCATATATATAACCATTGCCCTTGATTTTCTTGACTGTATATCTCCTTAATGTCAACATATACACGTGTACGAAGATTTTTCAATGCCGAGAACCTCGATCAGAGAGTAAAAAAGGCGTAAGGTTCACAATGGTGTAAATTTAAAATGGGATATATCGGGCTAGGATTCGAGTTACAAGAACAAGGGCCAAACCAACCACCCAAGAAAGGAATCGTTGAGCCAAAACACTTGAGAACTTCCTAGAAGCAGGTTTTCTTACCACCAGACCATTCTCCATCAATTAGGAATCTGATGCCGTCACTAAACACATTCCTTAAATTGTAGTCATTTGTTGAGTGTTTTTTTGGTGTCTAATCCGCATATCACCATTGCCCTTGATTTTCTTGATTGTATATCTCTTAAATATCAACATATACACGTGTGATTTAGTTTACGAAGATTTTTCAATGCCGAGAACCTCTATCAGAGAGTAAAAAAGGCGTAAGGTTCACAATGGTGTAAAATTAAAATGGGATATACCGGGCTAGGATTCGAGTTACAGGAACAAGGGCCAAACCAACCACCCAAGAATGGAATCGTCGAACGAAAACACTTGACAACCTCCTAGAAGCAGCTTTTCTTACCACCAGACCTTTCTCCATCACTTAGGAATCTGATGCCGTCACTAAACACATACTTTAAATTGTAGCCATTTGTTGAATGTTTTTTTTTTGTGTCTAATCCACGTATATATCCCCATTGCCCTTGATTTTCTTGACTGTATATCTCTTAAATATCAACATATACACGTGTGATTTAGTTTACGAAGATTTTTCATTGCCGAGAACCTCTATCAGAGAGTAAAAAAGGCGTAAGGTTCACAATGGTGTAAAATTAAAATGGGATATACCGGGCTAGGATTCGAGTTACAGGTACAATGGCCAAACCAAACACCCAAGAATGGAATCGTCGATCGAAAACACTTGACAACCTCCTAGAAGCAGCTTTTCTTGCCACCAGACCTTTCTCCATCAATTAGGAATCTAATGCCATCACTAAACACATTACTTAAACTGTAGCCATTTGTTGAGTGTTTTTTTTGTGTCTAATCCGCATATATATAACCATTGCCCTTGATTTTCTTGACTGTATATCTCTTAAATGTCAACATATACACGTGTGATTTTGTTTACGAAGATTTTTCAATGCCGAGAACCTCGATCAGAGAGTAAAAAAGGCGTAAGGTTCACAATGGTGTAAAATTAAAATGGGATATATCGGGCTAGGATTCGAGTTACAAGAACAAGGGCCAAACCAACCACCTAAGAAAGGAATCGTTGAGCCAAAACACTTGACAACTTCCTAGAAGCAGGTTTTCTTACCACCAGACCTTTCTCCATCAATTAGGAATCTGATGACGTCACTAATCACATTCCTTAAATTGTAGTCATTTGTTGAGTGTTTTTTTTGGTGTCTAATCCGCATATCACCATTGCCCTTGATTTTCTTGACTGTATATCTCTTAAATATCAACATATACACGTGTGATTTAGTTTAAGAAGATTTTTCATTGCCGAGAACCTCTATCAGAGAGTAAAAAAGGCGTAAGGTTCACAATGGTGTAAAATTAAAATGGGATATACCGGGCTAGGATTCGAGTTACAGGAACTAGGGCCAAACCAACCACCCAAGAATGGAATCGTCGAGCGAAAACACTTGACAACCTCATAGAAGCAGCTTTTCTTTCCACCAGACCTTTCTCCATCAATTAGGAATCTGATGCCGTCACTAAACATATTCCTTAAATTGTAGCCATTTGTTGAGTGTTTTTTTTTTGTGTCTAACCCGCATATATATCAACATTGCCCTTGATTTTCTTGACTGTATATCTCTTAAATGTCAACATATACACATGTGATTTAGTTTACGAAGATTTTTCAATGCCGATAACCTCGATCAGTGAGTAAAAAAGGCGTAAGGTTCACAATGGTGTAAAATTAAAATGAGATATATCGGGCTAGGATTCGAGTTACAAGAACAAGGGCCAAACCAACCACCCAAGAAAGGAATTGTTGAGCCAAAACACTTGACAACTTCCTAGAAGCAGGTTTTCTTACCACCAGACCTTTCTCCATCAATTAGGAATCTGATGCCGTTACTAAACACATTCCATAAATTGTAGTCATTTGTTGAGTGTTTTTTTTGGTGTCTAATCCGCATATCACCATTGCCCTTGATTTTCTTGACTGTATATCTCTTAAATATCAACATATACACGTGTGATTTAGTTTACGAAGATTTTTCAATGCCGAGAACCTCTATCAGAGAGTAAAAAAGGCGTAAGGTTCACAATGGTGTAAAATTAAAATGGGATATACCGGGCTAGGATTCGAGTTACAGGAACAAGGGCCAAACCAACCACCCAAGAATGGAATCGTAGAGCGAAAACACTTGGCAACCTCCTAGAAGCAGGTTTTCTTACCACCAGACCTTTCTCCATCAATTAGGAATCTGAGGCCGTCACTAAACACATTCCTTAAATTGTAGTCATTTGTTGAGTGTTTTTTTTGGTGTCTAATCCGCATATATATCACCATTGCCCTTGATTATCTTAACTGTATATCTCTTAAATATCAACATATACACGTGTGATTTAGTTTACGAAGATTTTTCAATGCCGAGAATCTCTATCAGAGAGTAAAAAAGGCGTAAGGTTCACAATGGTGTAAAATTAAAATGGGATATACCGGGTTAGGATTCGAGTTACAGGAACAAGTGCTAAACCAACCACCCAAGAATGGAATAGTCGAACGAAAACATTTGACAACCTCCTAGAAGTAGCTTTTCTTACCACCAGAACTTTCTACATCAATTAGGAATCTGATGCCATCACTAAACACATTCCTTAAATTGTAGCCATTTGTTGGGTGTTTTTTTTGTGTCTAATCCGCATATATATCACCAGTGCCCTTGATTTTCTTGACTGTATATCTCTTAAATATCAACATATACACGTGTTGTTTAGTTTACGAAGATTTTTCAATGCCGAGAACCTCGATCAGAGAGTAAAAAAGGCATAAGGTTCACAGTGGTGTAAAATTATAATGGGATATACCGTGCTAGGATTCGAGTTATAGGAATAAGGGCCAAACCAACCACCCAAGAATGGAATCATCGAGCGAAAACACTTGACAACCTCCTAGAAGCAGCTTTTCTTGCCACCAGACCTTTCTCCATCAAATAGGAATCTGATGCCGTCACTAAACACATTCCTTAAATTGTAGCTATTTGTTGAGTGTTTTTTTTGGTGTCTAATCCGAATATATTTCACCATTGTCCTTGATTTTCTTGACTGTATATCTCTTAAATGTCAACATATACACGTGTGATTTTGTTTACGAAGATTTTTCATTGCCGAGAACCTCGATCAGAGAGTAAAAAAGGCGTAAGGTTCACAGCGGTGTAAAATTAAAATGGGATATACCGGGCTAGGATTTGAGTTACAGGAAAAAGTGCCAAACCAACCACCCAAGAATGGAATCGTCGAGCGAAAACATTTGACAACCTCCTAGAAGCAGCTTTTCTTGCCACCAGACATTTCTCCATCAATTAGGAATCTGTTGCCGTCACTAAACACAATCCTTAAATTGTAGCCAGTCGTTGAGTGTTTTTTTTTTTGTGTCTAATCCGCATATATATCACCATTGCCCTTGATTTTCTTAACTGTATATCTCTTAAATATCTACATATACACGTGTGATTTAGTTTACGAAGATTTTTCAATGCCGAGAACCTCTATCAGAGACTAAAAAATGCCTAAGGTTCACAATGGTGTAAAATTAAAATGGGATATACCGGGATAGGATTCGAGTTACAGGAATAAGGGCCAAACCAACCACCCAAGAATGGAATCGTCGAGCGAAGACACTTGGCAACCTCCTAGAAGCAGGTTTTCTTACCACCAGACCTTTCTCCATCAATTAGGAATCTGATGCCGTCACTAAACACATTCCTTAAATTGTAGTCATTTGTTGAGTGTTTTTTTTTGTGTCTAATCCGCATATATATCACCATTGCCCTTGATTTTCTTAACTGTATATCTCTTAAATATCAACATATACACGTGTGATTTAGTTTACGAAGATTTTTCAATGCCGAAAACCTCTATCAGAGAGTAAAAAAGGCATAAGGTTCACAATGGTGTCAAATTAAAATGGGATATACCGGGCTAGGGTTCGAGTTACAGGAACAAGGGCCAAACCAACCACCCAAGAATGGAATCGTCGAACGAAAACACTTGACAACCTCCTAGAAGCAACTTTTTTTACCACCAGACCTTTCTTCATCAATTAGGAATCTGATGCCATCACTAAACACATTCCTTAAATTGTAGCCATTTATTGAGTGTTTTTTTTGGTGTCTAATCCGCATATATATCACCATTGTCCTTGATTTTCTTGACTGTATATCTCTTAAATATCAACATATACATGTGTGATTTAGTTTACGAAGATTTTCAATGCTGAGAACCTCGATCAGAGAGTAAAAAAGTCGTAAGGTTCACAGTGGTGTAAAATTAAAATGGGATATACCGGGCTAGGATTCGAGTTACAGGAACAAGGGCCAAACCAACCACCCAAGAATGGAATCGTCGAGCGAAAACACTTGACAACCTCCTAGAAGCAGCTTTTCTTACCACCAGACCTTTCTCCTTCAATTAGGAATCTGATGCCGTCACTAAACACATTCCTTAAATTGTAGCCATTTGTTGAGTGTTTTTTTTGGTGTCTAATCCGCATATATATCACCATTGCCCTTGATTTGCTTGACTGTATATCTCTTTAATATCAACATATACACGTGTGATTTAGTTTACAAAGATTTTTCAATGCCGAGAACCTCTATCATAGACTAAAAAAGGCGTAAGGTTCACAATGGTGTAAAATTAAAATGGGATATACCGGGCTAGGATTCGAGTTACAGGAACAAGGGCCAAACCAACCACCCAAGAATGGAATCGTCAAGCGAAAACACTTGACAACCTCCTAGAAGCAGCTTTTCTTACCACCAGACCTTTCTCCATCAATTAGGAATCTGATGCCGTCACTAAACACATTCCTTAAATTGTAGCCATTTGTTGAGTGTTTTTTTTGTGTGTCTAATCCGCATATATATCACCATTGCCCTTGATTTTCTTGACTGTATATCTCTTAAATATCAACATATACACGTGTGATTTAGTTTACGAAGATTTTTCAATGCCGAGAACCTCGATCAGAGAGTAAAAAAGGCGTAAGGTTCACAGTGGTGTAAAATTAAAATGGGATATATCGGGCTAGGATTCGAGTTATAGGAACAAGGGCCAAACCAACCACCCAAGAATGGAATCGTCGAGCGAAAACACTTGACAACCTCCTAGAAGCAGCTTTTCTTGCCACCAGACCTTTTTCCATCAACTAGGAATCTGATGCCGTCACTAAACACATTCCTTAAATTGTTGCCATTTGTTGAGTGTTTTTTTTTGAGTCTAATCCGCATATATATCACCATTGCCCTTGATTTTCTTGTCTGTATATCTCTTAAATGTCAACATATACACGTGTGATTTAGTTTACGAAGATTTTTCAATGCCGAGAACCTCGATCAGGGAGTAAAAAAGGCGTAAGGTTCACAATGGTGTAAAATTAAAATGGGAAATACCGGGCTAGGATTCGAGTTACAGGAACAAGGGCCAAACCAACCACCAAAGAATGGAATCGTCGAGCGAAAATACTTGACAACCTCCTAGAAGCAGTTTTTCTTGCCACCAGACATTTCTCCATCAACTAGGAATCTGATGCCGTCACTAAACACATTCCTTAAATTGTTGCCATTTGTTGAGTGTTTTTTGGTGTCTAACCCGCATATATATCACCATTGCCCTTGATTTTCTTGACTGTATATCTCTTAAATGTCAACATATACACGTGTGATTTAGTTTACGAAGATTTTTCAATGCCGAGAACCTCGATCAGAGAGTAAAAAAGGCGTAAGGTTCACAATGTTGTAAAATTAAAATGGGATATACCGGGCTAGGATTCGAGTTACAGGAACAAGGGCCAAACCAACTACCCAAGAATGGAATCGTCGAGCGAAGACATTTGACAACCTCCTAGAAGCAGCTTTTCTTGCCACCAGACCTTTCCCCATCAATTAGGAATCTGATGCCGTCACTAAACACATTCCTTAAATTGTAGTCATTTGTTGAGTGTTTTTTTTGGTGTCTAATCCGCATATCACCATTGCCCTTGATTTTCTTGACTGTATATCTCTTAAATATCAACATATACACGTGTGATTTAGTTTACGAAGATTTTTCAATGCCGAGAACCTCTATCAGAGAGTAAAAAAGACGTAAGGTTCACAATGGTGTAAAATTAAAATGGGATATACCGGGCTAGGATTCGAGTTACACGAACAAGGGCCAAACTAACCACCCAAGAATGGAATCGTCGAACGAAAACACTTGACAACCTCCTAGAAGCAGCTTTTCTTACCACCAGACCTTTCTCCATCACTTAGGAATCTGATGCCGTCACTAAACACATACTTTAAATTGTAGCCATTTGTTGAGTGTTTTTTTTGGTGTCTAATCCACGTATATATCCCCATTGCCCTTGATTTTCTTGACTGTAAATCTCTTAAATATCAACATATACACGTGTGATTTAGTTTACGAAGATTTTTCAATGCCGAGAACCTCGATCAGAGAGTAAAAAAGGCGAAAGGTTCACAATGGTGTAAAATTAAAATGAGATATACCGGGCTAGGATTCAAGTTACAGGAACAAGGGCCAAACCAACCACCCAAGAATGGAATCGTCGATCGAAAACACTAGACAACCTCCTAGAAGCAGGTTTTCTTACCACCAGACCTTTCTCCATCAATTAGGAATCTGATGCCATCACTAAACACATTCCTTAAATTGTAGTCATTTGTTGAGTGTTGTTTTTGGAGTCTAATCCGCATATATATCACCATTGCCCTTGATTTTCTTGACTGTATATCTCTTAAATATCAACATATACACGTGTGATTTAGTTTACGAAGATTTTTCATTGCCGAGAACCTCAATCAGAGAGTAAAAAAGGCGTAAGGTTCACAATGGTGTAAATTTAAAATGGGATATACCGGGTTAGGATTCGAGTTACAGGTACAAGGGCCAAACCAAACACCCAAGAATGGAATCGTCGAGCGAAAACACTTGACAACCTCCTAGAAGCAGCTTTTCTTGCCACCAGACCTTTCTCCATCAATTAGGAATCTAATGCCATCACTAAACACATTCCTTAAATTGTAACCATTTGTTGAGTGTTTTTTTTGTGTCTAATCCGCATATATATCACCATTGCCCTTGATTTTCTTGACTGTATATCTCTTAAATATCAACATATACACGTGTGATTTAGTTTACGAAGATTTTTCAAAGCCGAGAACCTCTATCAGAGAGTAAAAAAGACGTAAGGTTCACAATGGTGTAAAATTAAAATGGGATATACCGGGCTAGGATTCGAGTTACACGAACAAGGGCCAAACCAACCACCCAAGAATGGAATCGTCGAACGAAAACACTTGACAACCTCCTAGAAGCAGCTTTTCTTACCACCAGACCTTTCTCCATCACTTAGGAATCTGATGCCGTCACTAAACACATACTTTAAATTGTAGCCATTTGTTGAGTGTTTTTTTTGGTGTCGAATCCACGTATATATCCCCATTGCCATTGATTTTCTTGACTGTATATCTCTTAAATATCAACATATACACGTGTGATTTAGTTTTCGAAGATATTTGAATGCCGAGAACCTCTATCAGAGAGTAAAAAAGGCATAAGGTTCACAATGGTGTAAAATTAAAATGGGATATACCGGGCTAGGATTCGAGTTACAGGAACAATGGCCAAACCAACCACCCAAGAATGGAATCGTCGAGTGAAAACACTTGGCAACCTCCTAGAAGCAGGATTTCTTACCACCAGACCTTTCTCCATCACTTAGGAATCTGATGCCGTCACTAAACACATTCCTTAAATTGTAGCCATTTGTTGAGTGTTTTTTTTGTGTTTAATCCGCATATATATTACCATTGCCCTTGATTTTCTTGACTGTATATCTCTTAAATATCAACATATACGCGTGTGATTTAGTTTACGAAGATTTTTCAATGCCGAGAACTTCGATCACAGAGTAAAAAAGGCATAAGGTTCACAATGGTGTAAAATTAAATGGGATATACCGGGCTAGGATTCGAGTTACAGGAACTAGGGCCAAACCAACCACCCAAGAAAGGAATCGTCGAGCGAAAACACTTGACAACCTCCTAGAAGCAGTTTTTCTTGCCACCAGAACTTTCTCCATCAATTAGGAATCTGATGCCGTCACAAAACACATTCCTTAAATTGTAGCCATTTGTTGAGTGTTTTTTTTTGGTGTCTAATCCGCATATATATCACCATTGCCCTTGATTTTCTTGACTGTATATCTCTTAAATGTCAACATATACACGTATGATTTACTTTATGAAGATTTTTCAATGCCGAGAACCTCAATCAGGGAGTAAAAAAGGCGTAAGGTTCACAATGGTGTAAAATTAAAATGGGATATACCGGGCTAGGATTCGAGTTACAGGAACAAGGGCCAAACCAACCACCCAAGAATGGAATCGTCGAGCGAAAACACTTGACAACCTCCTAGAAGAAGCTTTTCTTACCACCAGACCTTTCTCCTTCAATTAGGAATCTGATGCCGTCACTAAACACATTCCTTAAATTGTAGCCATTTGTTGAGTGTATTTTTTGGTGTCTAATCCGCATATATATCACCATTGCCCTTGATTTTCTTGACTGTATATCTCTTTAATATCAACATATACACGTGTGATTTAGTATACGAACATTTTTCAATGCCGAGAACCTCTATCAGACTCTAAAAAAGGCGTAAAGTTCACAATGGTGTAAAATTAAAATGGGATATACCGGGCTAGGATTCGAGTTACAGGAACAAGGGCCAAACCAACCACCCAAGAATGGAATCGTCGAGCGAAAACACTTGACAACCTCCTAGAAGCAGCTTTTCTTACCACCAGACCTTTCTCCATCAATTAGTTATCTGATGCCATCACTAAACACATTCCTTAAATTGTAGCCATTTGTTGAGTGTTTTTTTTTTTGTGTCTAATCCGCATATATATCACCATTGCCCTTGATTTTCTTGACTGTATATCTCTTAAATATCAACATATACAAGTCTCATTTAGTTTACGAAGATTTTTCAATGCCGAGAACCTCGATCAGAGAGTAAAAAAGGCGTAAGGTTCACAGTGGTGTAAAATTATAATGGGATATACCGTGCTAGGATTCGAGTTATAGGAATAAGGGCCAAACCAACCACCCAAGAATGGAATCATCGAGCGAAAACACTTGACAACCTCCTAGAAGCAGCTTTTCTTGCCACCAGACCTTTCTCCATCAAATAGGAATCTGATGCCGTCACTAAACACATTCCTTAAATTGTAGCCATTTGTTGAGTGTTTTTTTTGTGTCTAATACGCATATATATCACCATTGCCCTTGATTTTCTTGACTGTATAACTCTTAAATGTCAGCATATACACGTGTGATTTAGTTTACGAAGATTTTTCAATGCCGAGAACCTCGATCAGGGAGTAAAAAAGGCGTAAGGTTCACAATTGTGTAAAATTAAAATGGGATATACCGGGCTAGGATTCGAGTTACAGGAACAAGGGCCAAACCAACCACCCAAGAATGGAATCGTCGAGCGAAAACACTTGACAACCTCCTAGAAGCAGGTTTTCTTACCACCAGACCTTTCTCCATCAATTAGGAATCTGATCTCGTCACTAAACACATTCCTTAAATATTCTAGCCATTTGTTGAGTGTTTTTTTTGTGTCTAATCCGCATATATATCACCATTACCCTTGATTTTCTTGACTGTATATCTCTTAAATATCAACATATATGCGTGTGATTTAGTTTACGAAGATTTTTCAATGCCGAGAACTTCGATCACAGAGTAAAAAAGGCGTAAGGTTCACAATGGTGTAAAATTAAAATGGGATATACCGGGCTAGGATTCGAGTTACAGGAACTAGGGCCAAACCAACCACCCAAGAAAGGAATCGTCGAGCGAAAACACTTGACAACCTCCTAGAAGCAGTTTTTCTTGCCACCAGACCTTTCTCCATCAATTAGGAATCTGATGCCGTCACAAAACACATTCCTTAAATTGTAGCCATTTGTTGAGTGGTTTTTTTGGTGTCTAATCCGCATATATATCACCATTGCCCTTGATTTTCTTGACTGTATATCTCTTAAATGTCAACATATACACGTATGATTTACTTTATGAAGATTTTTCAATGCCGAGAACCTCAATCAGGGAGTAAAAAAGGCGTAAGGTTCACAATGGTGTAAAATTAAAATGGGATATACCGGGCTAGGATTCGAGTTACAGGAACAAGGGCCAAACCAACCACCAAAAATGGAATCGTCGAGCGAAAACACTTGACAACCTCCTAGAAGAAGCTTTTCTTACCACCAGACCTTTCTCCTTCAATTAGGAATCTGATGCCGTCACTAAACACATTCCTTAAATTGTAGCCATTTGTTGAGTGTATTTTTTGGTGTCTAATCCGCATATATATCACCATTGCCCTTGATTTTCTTGACTGTATATCTCTTTAATATCAACATATACACGTGTGATTTAGTATACGAACATTTTTCAATGCCGAGAACCTCTATCAGACTCTAAAAAAGGCGTAAAGTTCACAATGGTGTAAAATTAAAATGGGATATACCGAGCTAGGATTCGAGTTACAGGAACAAGGGCCAAACCAACCACCCAAGAATGGAATCGTCGAGCGAAAACACTTGACAACCTCCTAGAAGCAGCTTTTCTTACCACCAGACCTTTCTCCATCAATTAGTTATCTGATGCCATCACTAAACACATTCCTTAAATTGTAGCCATTTGTTGAGTGTTTTTTTTTTGTGTCTAATCCGCATATATATCACCATTGCCCTTGATTTTCTTGACTGTATATCTCTTAAATATCAACATATACAAGTCTCATTTAGTTTACGAAGATTTTTCAATGCCGAGAACCTCGATCAGAGAGTAAAAAAGGCGTAAGGTTCACAGTGGTGTAAAATTATAATGGGATATACCGTGCTAGGATTCGAGTTATAGGAATAAGGGCCAAACCAACCACCCAAGAATGGAATCATCGAGCGAAAACACTTGACAACCTCCTAGAAGCAGCTTTTCTTGCCACCAGACCTTTCTCCATCAAATAGGAATCTGATGCCGTCACTAAACACATTCCTTAAATTGTAGCCATTTGTTGAGTGTTTTTTTTGTGTCTAATACGCATATATATCACCATTGCCCTTGATTTTCTTGACTGTATAACTCTTAAATGTCAGCATATACACGTGTGATTTAGTTTACGAAGATTTTTCAATGCCGAGAACCTCGATCAGGGAGTAAAAAAGGCGTAAGGTTCACAATTGTGTAAAATTAAAATGGGATATACCGGGCTAGGATTCGAGTTACAGGAACAAGGGCCAAACCAACCACCCAAGAATGGAATCGTCGAGCGAAAACACTTGACAACCTCCTAGAAGCAGGTTTTCTTACCACCAGACCTTTCTCCATCAATTAGGAATCTGATCTCGTCACTAAACACATTCCTTAAATATTCTAGCCATTTGTTGAGTGTTTTTTTTGTGTCTAATCCGCATATATATCACCATTACCCTTGATTTTCTTGACTGTATATCTCTTAAATATCAACATATATGCGTGTGATTTAGTTTACGAAGATTTTTCAATGCCGAGAACTTCGATCACAGAGTAAAAAAGGCGTAAGGTTCACAATGGTGTAAAATTAAAATGGGATATACCGGGCTAGGATTCGAGTTACAGGAACTAGGGCCAAACCAACCACCCAAGAAAGGAATCGTCGAGCGAAAACACTTGACAACCTCCTAGAAGCAGTTTTTCTTGCCACCAGACCTTTCTCCATCAATTAGGAATCTGATGCCGTCACAAAACACATTCCTTAAATTGTAGCCATTTGTTGAGTGGTTTTTTTGGTGTCTAATCCGCATATATATCACCATTGCCCTTGATTTTCTTGACTGTATATCTCTTAAATGTCAACATATACACGTATGATTTACTTTATGAAGATTTTTCAATGCCGAGAACCTCAATCAGGGAGTAAAAAAGGCGTAAGGTTCACAATGGTGTAAAATTAAAATGGGATATACCGGGCTAGGATTCGAGTTACAGGAACAAGGGCCAAACCAACCACCCAAGAATGGAATCGTCGAGCGAAAACACTTGACAACCTCCTAGAAGAAGCTTTTCTTACCACCAGACCTTTCTCCTTCAATTAGGAATCTGATGCCGTCACTAAACACATTCCTTAAATTGTAGCCATTTGTTGAGTGTATTTTTTGGTGTCTAATCTGCATATATATCACCATTGCCCGTGATTTTCTTGACTGTATATCTCTTTAATATCAACATATACACGTGTGATTTAGTATACGAACATTTTTCAATGCCGAGAACCTCTATCAGAGACTAAAAAAGGCGTAAAGTTCACAATGGTGTAAAATTAAAATGGGATATACCGGGCTAGGATTCGAGTTACAGGAATAAGGGCCAAACCAACCACCCAAGAATGGAATCGTCGAGCGAAAACACTTGACATACTCCTCGAAGCAGCTTTTCTTACCACCAGACCTTTCTCCATCAATTAGTTATCTGATGCCATCACTAAACACATTCCTTAAATTGTAGCCATTTGTTGAGTGTTTTTTTTTGTGTCTAATCCGCATATATATCACCATTGCCCTTGATTTTCTTGACTGTATATCTCTTAAATATCAACATATACACGTGTCATTTAGTTTACGAAGATTTTTCAATGCCGAGAACCTCGATCAGAGAGTAAAAAAGGCGTAAGGTTCACAGTGGTGTAAAATTATAATGGGATATACCGTGCTAGGATTCGAGTTATAGGAATAAGGGCCAAACCAACCACCCAAGAATGGAATCATCGAGCGAAAACACTTGACAACCTCCTAGAAGCAGCTTTTCTTGCCACCAGACCTTTCTCCATCAAATAGGAATCTGATGCCGTCACTAAACACATTCCTTAAATTGTAGCCATTTGTTGAGTGTTTTTTTTGTGTCTAATACGCATATATATCACCATTGCCCTTGATTTTCTTGACTGTATATCTCTTAAATGTCAGCATATACACGTGTGATTTAGTTTACGAAGATTTTTCAATGCCGAGAACCTCGATCAGGGAGTAAAAAAGGCGTAAGGTTCACAATTGTGTAAAATTAAAATGGGATATACCGGGCTAGGATTCGAGTTACAGGAACAAGGGCCAAACCAACCACCCAAGAATGGAATCGTCGAGCGAAAACACTTGACAACCTCCTAGAAGCAGGTTTTCTTACCACCAGACCTTTCTCCATCAATTAGAAATCTGATCTCGTCACTAAACACATTCCTTAAATATTCTAGCCATTTGTTGAGTGTTTTTTTTGGTGTCTAATACGCATATATATCACCATTGCCCTTCATTTTCTTGACTGTATATCTCTTAAATATCAACATATACACGTGTGATTTAGTTTACGAAGATTTTTCAATACCGAGAACCTCTATCAGAGAGTAAAAAAGGCGTAAGGTTCACAATGGTGTAAAATTAAAATGGGATATACCGGGCTAGGATTCGAGTTGCAGGAACAAGGGCCAAACCAACAACCCAAGAATGGAATCGTCGAGCGAAAACAGTTGACAACCTCCTAGAAGCAGCTTTTCTTACCACCAGACCTTTCTCCATCAATTAGGAATCTGATGCCGTCACTAAACACATTCCTTAAATTGTAGCCATTTGTTGAGTGTTTTTTTGTGTCTAATCCGCATATATATCACCATTGCCCTTGATTTTCTTGACTGTATATCTCTTAAATATCAACATATACACGTGTGATTTAGTTTACGAAGATTTTTCAATGCCGAGAACCTCGATCAGAGAGTAAAAAAGGCGTAAGGTTGACAGTGGTGTAAAATTAAAATGGGATATACCGGGCTAGGATTCGAGTTACAGGAACAAGGGCCAAACCAACCACCCAAGAATGGAATCGTCGAGTGAAAACACTTGACAATCTCCTAGAAGCAGCTTTTCTTTCCACCAGACCTTTCCCACCATTTAGGAATCTGATGCCGTCACTAAACACATTCCTTAAATTGTAGCCATTTGTTCAGTGTTTTTTTTGTGTCTAATCCGCATATATATCACCATTGCCCTTGATTTTCTTGACTGTATATCTCTTAAATGTCAACATATACACGTGTTATTTAGTTTACGAAGATTTTTCAATGCCGAGAACCTCGATCAGAGAGTAAAAAAGGCGTAAGGTTCACAATGGTGTAAAATTAAAATGGGATATACCAGGCTAGGATTCGAGTTATAGGAACAAGGGCCAAACCAACCACCCAAGAATGGAATCGTCGAGCGAAAACACTTGACAACCTCCTAGAAGCAGCTTTTCTTACCACCAGAACTTTCTCCATCAATTAGGAATCTGATGCCGTCACTAAACACATTCCTTAAATTGTAGCCATTTGTTGAGTGTTTTTTTTGGTGTCTAATCCGCATATATATCACCATTGCCCTTGATTTTCTAGACTGTATATCTCTTAAATATCAACATATACACGTGTGATTTAGTTTGCAAATATTTTTCAATGCCGAGAACCTCTATCAGAGAGTAAAAAAGGCGTAAGGTTGACAATGGTGTAAAATTTAAATGGGATATACCGGGCTAGGATTCGAGTTACAGGAACAAGGGCCAAACCAACCACCCAAGAATGGAATCGTCGAGCGAAAACATTTGCCAACCTCCTAGAAGTAGCTTTCCTTGCCACTAGACCTTTCTCCATCAATTAGCAATCTGATGCCGTCACTAAACACATTCCTTAAATTGTAGCCATCTGTTGAGTGTTATTTTTGGTGTCTAATCCGAATATATATCACCGTTGCCCTTGATTTTCTTGACTGTATATCTCTTAAAGGTCAACATATACACGTCTGACTTAGTTTACGAAGATTTTTCAATGCCGAGAACCTCGATCAGAGAGTAAAAAAGGCGTAAGGTTCACAATGGTGTAAAATTAAAATGGGATATACCGGGCTAGGATTCGAGTTACAGGAACTAGGGCCAAACAAACCACCCAGGAATGGAATCGTCGAGCGAAAACACTTGACAACCTCATAGAAGCAGCTTTTCTTTCCACCAGACCTTTCTCCATCAATTAGGAATCTGATGCCGTCACTAAACATATTCCTTAAATTGTAGCCATTTGTTGAGTGTTTTTTTTTTGGTGTCTAACCCCCATATATATCAACATTGCCCTTGATTTTCTTGAGTGTATATCTCTTAAATGTCAACATATACACATGTGATTTAGTTTACGAAGATTTTTCAATGCCGAGAACCTCGATCAGAGAGTAAAAAAGGCGTAAGGTTCACAATGGTGTAAAATTAAAATGGGATATATCGGGCTAGGATTCGAGTTACAAGAACAAGGGCCAAACCAACCACCCAAGGAAGGAATCGTTGAGCCAAAACACTTGACAACTTCCTAGAAGCAGGTTTTCTTACCACCAGACCTTTCTCCATCAATTAGGAATCTGATGCCGTCACTAAACACATTCCTTAAATTGTAGTCATTTGTTGAGTGTTTTTTTTGGTGTCTAATCCGCATATCACCATTGCCCTTGATTTTCTTGACTGTATATCTCTTAAATATCAACATATACACGTGTGATTTAGTTTACGAAGATTTTTCAATGCCGAGTACCTCTATCAGAGAGTAAAAAAGGCGTAAGGTTCACAATGGTGTAAAATTAAAATGGGATATACCGGGCTAGGATTCGAGTTACAGGAACAAGGGCCAAACCAACCACCCAAGAATGGAATCGTCGAGCGAAAACACTAGACAACCTCCTAGAAGCAGGTTTTCTTACCACCAGACCTTTCTCCATCAATTAGGAATCTGATGCCATCACTAAACACATTCCTTAAATTGTAGTCATTTGTTGAGTGTTGTTTTTGGTGTCTAATCCGCATATATATCACCATTGCCCTTGATTTTCTTGACTGTATATCTCTTAAATATCAACATATACACGTGTGATTTAGTTTACGAAGATTTTTCATTGCCGAGAACCTCTATAAGAGAGTAAAAAAGGCGTAAGGTTCACAATGGTGTAAAATTAAAATGGGATATACCGGGCTAGGATTCGAGTTACAGGTACAATGGCCAAACCAAACACCCAAGAATGGAATCGTCGAGCGAAAACACTTGACAACCTCCTAGAACCAGCTTTTCTTGCCACCAGACCTTTCTCCATCAATTAGGAATCTAATGCCATCACTAAACACATTCCTTAAACTGTAGCCATTTGTTGAGTGTTTTTTTTGTCTAATCCGCATATATATAACCATTGCCCTTGATTTTCTTGACTGTATATCTCTTAAATGTCAACATATACACGTGTGATTTTTTTTACGAAGATTTTTCAATGCCGAGAACCTCGGTCAGAGAGTAAAAAAGGCGTAAGGTTCCCAATGGTGTAAAATTAAAATGGGATATATCGGGCTAGGATTCGAGTTACAAGAACAAGGGCCAAACCAACCACCCAAGAAAGGAATCGTTGAGCCAAAACACTTGAGAACTTCCTAGAAGCAGGTTTTCTTACCACCAGACCTTTCTCCATCAATTAGGAATCTGATGCCGTCACTAAACACATTCCTTAAATTGTAGTCATTTGTTGAGTGTTTTTTTTGGTGTCTAATCCGCATATCACCATTGCCCTTGATTTTCTTGACTGTATATCTCTTAAATATCAACATATACACGTGTGATTTAGTTTACGAAGATTTTTCAATGCCGAGAACCTCTATCAGAGAGTAAAAAAGGCGTAAGGTTCACAATGGTGTAAAATTAAAATGGGATATACCGGGCTAGGATTCGAGTTACAGGAACAAGGGCCAAACCAACCACCCAAGAATGGAATCGTCGAACGAAAACACTTGACAACCTCCTAGAAGCAGCTTTTCTTATCACCAGACCTTTCTCCATCACTTAGGAGTCTGATGCCGTCACTAAACACATACTTTAAATTGTAGCCATCTGTTGAGTGTTTTTTTTGTGTGTCTAATCCACGTATATATCCCCATTGCCCTTGATTTTCTTGACTGTATATCTCTTAAATATCAACATATACACGTGTGATTTAGTTTACGAAGATTTTTCATTGCCGAGAACCTCTATCAGAGATTAAAAAAGGCGTAAGGTTCACAATGGTGTAAAATTAAAATGAGATATACCGGGCTAGGATTCGAGTTACAGGTACAATGGCCAAACGAAACACCCAAGAATGGAATCGTCGAGCGAAAACACTTGACAACCTCCTAGAAGCAGCTTTTCTTGCCACCAGACCTTTCTCCATCAATTAGGAATCTAATGCCATCACTAAACACATTCCTTAAACTGTAGCCATTTGTTGAGTGTTTTTTTTGTGTCTAATTCGCATATATATAACCATTGCCCTTGATTTTCTTGACTGTATATCTCTTAAATGTCAACATATACACGTGTACGAAGATTTTTCAATGCCGAGAACCTCGATCAGAGAGTAAAAAAGGCGTAAGGTTCACAATGGTGTAAAATTAAAATGGGATATATCGGGCTAGGATTCGAGTTACAAGAACAAGGGCCAAACCAACCACCCAAGAAAGGAATCGTTGAGCCAAAACACTTGAGAACTTCCTAGAAGCAGGTTTTCTTACCACCAGACCATTCTCCATCAATTAGGAATCTGATGCCGTCACTAAACACATTCCTTAAATTGTAGTCATTTGTTGAGTGTTTTTTTGGTGTCTAATCCGCATATCACCATTGCCCTTGATTTTGTTGATTGTATATCTCTTAAATATCAACATATACACGTGTGATTTAGTTTACGAAGATTTTTCAATGCCGAGAACCTCTATCAGAGAGTAAAAAAGGCGTAAGGTTCACAATGGTGTAAAATTAAAATGGGATATACCGGGCTAGGATTCGAGTTACAGGAACAAGGGCCAAACCAACCACCCAAGAATGGAATCGTCGAGCGAAAACACTAGACAACATCCTAGAAGCAGGTTTTCTTACCACCAGACCTTTCTCCATCAATTAGGAATCTGATGCCATCACTAAACACATTCCTTAAATTGTAGTCATTTGTTGAGTGTTGTTTTTGGTGTCTAATCCGCATATATATCACCATTGCCCTTGATTTTCTTGACTGTATATCTCTTAAATATCATCATATACACGTGTGATTTAGTTTACGAAGATTTTTCATTGCCGAGAACCTCTATAAGAGAGTAAAAAAGGCGTAAGGTTCACAATGGTGTAAAATTAAAATGGGATATACCGGGATAGGATTCGAGTTACAGGTACAATGGCCAAACCAAACACCCAAGAATGGAATCGTCGAGCGAAAACACTTGACAACCTCCTAGAAGCAGCTTTTCTTGCCACCAGACCTTTCTCCATCAATTAGGAATCTAATGCCATCACTAAACACATTCCTTAAACTGTAGCCATTTGTTGAGTGTTTTTTTTGTGTCTAATCCGCATATATATAACCATTGCCCTTGATTTTCTTGACTGTATATCTCTTAAATGTCAACATATACACGTGTGATTTTGTTTACGAAGATTTTTCAATGCCGAGAACCTCGGTCAGAGAGTAAAAAAGGCGTAAGGTTCCCAATGGTGTAAAATTAAAATGGGATATATCGGGCTAGGATTCGAGTTACAAGAACAAGGGCCAAACCAACCACCCAAGAAAGGAATCGTTGAGCCAAAACACTTGAGAACTTCCTAGAAGCAGGTTTTCTTACCACCAGACCTTTCTCCATCAATTAGGAATCTGATGCCGTCACTAAACACATTCCTTAAATTGTAGTCATTTGTTGAGTGTTTTTTTTGGTGTCTAATCCGCATATCACCATTGCCCTTGATTTTCTTGACTGTATATCTCTTAAATATCAACATATACACGTGTGATTTAGTTTACGAAGATTTTTCAATGCCGAGAACCTCTATCAGAGAGTAAAAAAGGCGTAAGGTTCACAATGGTGTAAAATTAAAATGGGATATACCGGGCTAGGATTCGAGTTACAGGAACAAGGGCCAAACCAACCACCCAAGAATGGAATCGTCGAACGAAAACACTTGACAACCTCCTAGAAGCAGCTTTTCTTACCACCAGACCTTTCTCCATCACTTAGGAGTCTGATGCCGTCACTAAACACATACTTTAAATTGTAGCCATCTGTTGAGTGTTTTTTTTGTGTGTCTAATCCACGTATATATCCCCATTGCCCTTGATTTTCTTGACTGTATATCTCTTAAATATCAACATATACACGTGTGATTTAGTTTACGAGGATTTTTCATTGCCGAGAACCTCTATCAGAGATTAAAAAAGGCGTAAGGTTCACAATGGTGTAAAATTAAAATGGGATATACCGGGCTAGGATTCGAGTTACAGGTACAATGGCCAAACGAAACACCCAAGAATGGAATCGTCGAGCGAAAACACTTGACAACCTCCTAGAAGCAGCTTTTCTTGCCACCAGACCTTTCTCCATCAATTAGGAATCTAATGCCATCACTAAACACATTCCTTAAACTGTAGCCATTTGTTGAGTGTTTTTTTTGTGTCTAATCCGCATATATATAACCATTGCCCTTGATTTTCTTGACTGTATATCTCTTAAATATCAACATATACACGTGTACGAAGATTTTTCAATGCCGAGAACCTCGACCAGAGAGTAAAAAAGGCGTAAGGTTCACAATGGTGTAAAATTAAAATGGGATATATCGGGCTAGGATTCGAGTTACAAGAACAAGGGCCAAACCAACCACCCAAGAAAGGAATCGTTGAGCCAAAACACTTGAGAACTTCCTAGAAGCAGGTTTTCTTACCACCAGACCATTCTCCATCAATTAGGAATCTGATGCCGTCACTAAACACATTCCTTAAATTGTAGTCATTTGTTGAGTGTTTTTTTGGTGTCTAATCCGCATATCACCATTGCCCTTGATTTTGTTGATTGTATATCTCTTAAATATCAACATATACACGTGTGATTTAGTTTACGAAGATTTTTCAATGCCGAGAACCTCTATCAGAGAGTAAAAAAGGCGTAAGGTTCACAATGGTGTAAAATTAAAATGGGATATACCGGGCTAGGATTCGAGTTACAGGAACAAGGGCCAAACCAACCACCCAAGAATGGAATCGTCGAACGAAAACACTTGACAACCTCCTAGAAGCAGCTTTTCTTACCACCAGACCTTTCTCCATCACTTAGGAATCTGATGCCGTCACTAAACACATACTTTAAATTGTAGCCATTTGTTGAGTGTTTTTTTTTTGTGTCTAATCCACGTATATATCCCCATTGCCCTTTATTTTCTTGACTGTATATCTCTTAAATATCAACATATACACGTGTGATTTAGTTTACGAAGATTTTTCATTGCCGAGAACCTCTATCAGAGAGTAAAAAAGGCGTAAGGTTCACAATGGTGTAAAATTAAAATGGGATATACCGGGCTAGGATTCGAGTTACAGGTACAATGGCCAAACCAAACACCCAAGAATGGAATCGTCGAGCGAAAACACTTGATAACCTCCTAGAAGCAGCTTTTCTTGCCACCAGACCTTTCTCCATCAATTAGGAATCTAATGCCATCACTAAACACATTCGTTAAACTGTAGCCATTTGTTGAGTGTTTTTTTTTGTGTCTAATCCGCATATATATAACCATTGCCCTTGATTTTCTTGACTGTATATCTCTTAAATGTCAACATATACACGTGTGATTTTGTTTACGAAGATTTTTCAATGCCGAGAACCTCGATCAGAGAGTAAAAAAGGCGTAAGGTTCACAATGGTGTAAAATTAAAACGGGATATATCGGGCTAGGATTCGAGTTACAAGAACAAGGGCCAAACCAACCACCTAAGAAAGGAATCGTTGAGCCAAAACACTTGACAACTTCCTAGAAGCAGGTTTTCTTACCACCAGACCTTTCTCCATCAATTAGGAATCTGATGCCGTCACTAAACAAATTCCTTAAATTGTAGTCATTTGTTGAGTGTTTTTTTTGGTGTCTAATCCGCATATCACCATTGCCCTTGATTTTCTTGACTGTATATCTTTTAAATATCAACATATACACGTGTGATTTAGTTTAAGAAGATTTTTCATTGCCGAGAACCTCTATCAGAGAGTAAAAAAGGCGTAAGGTTCACAATGGTGTAAAATTAAAATGGGATATACCGGGCTAGGATTCGAGTTACAGGAACTAGGGCCAAACCAACCACCCAAGAATGGAATCGTCGAGCGAAAACACTTGACAACCTCATAGAAGCAGCTTTTCTTTCCACCAGACCTTTCTCCATCAATTAGGAATCTGATGCCGTCACTAAACATATTCCTTAAATTGTAGCCATTTGTTGAGTGTTTTTTTTTTGGTGTCTAACCCGCATATATATCAACATTGCCCTTGATTTTCTTGACTGTATATCTCTTAAATGTCAACATATACACATGTGATTTAGTTTACGAAGATTTTTCAATGCCGAGAACCTCGATCAGTGAGAAAAAAAGGCGTAAGGTTCACAATGGTGGAAAATTAAAATGAGATATATCGGGCTAGGATTCGAGTTACAAGAACAAGGGCCAAACCAACCACCCAAGAAAGGAATTGTTGAGCCAAAACACTTGACAACTTCCTAGAAGCAGGTTTTCTTACCACCAGACCTTTCTCCATCAATTAGGAATCTGATGCCGTCACTAAACACATTCCTTAAATTGTAGTCATTTGTTGAGTGTTTTTTTTGGTGTCTAATCCGCATATCACCATTGCCCTTGATTTTCTTGACTGTATATCTCTTAAATATCAACATATACACGTGTGATTTAGTTTACGAAGATTTTTCAATGCCGAGAACCTCTATCAGAGAGTAAAAAAGGCGTAAGGTTCACAATGGTGTAAAATTAAAATGGGATATACCGGGCTAGGATTCGAGTTACAGGAACAAGGGCCAAACCAACCACCCAAGAATGGAATCGTCGAACGAAAACACTTGACAACCTCCTAGAAGTAGCTTTTCTTACCACCAGAACTTTCTCCATCAATTAGGAATCTGATGCCATCACTAAACACATTCCTTAAATTGTAGCCATTTGTTGGGTGTTTTTTTTTTCGTCTAATCCGCATATATATCACCAGTGCCCTTGATTTTCTTGACTGTATATCTCTTAAATATCAACATATACACGTGTTGTTTAGTTTACGAAGATTTTTCAATGCCGAGAACCTCGATCAGAGAGTAAAAAAGGCATAAGGTTCACAGTGATGTAAAATTATAATGGGATATACCGTGCTAGGATTCGAGTTATAGGAATAAGGGCCAAACCAACCACCCAAGAATGGAATCATCGAGCGAAAACACTTGACAACCTCCTAGAAGCAGCTTTTCTTGCCACCAGACCTTTCTCCATCAAATAGGAATCTGATGCCGTCACTAAACACATTCCTTAAATTGTAGCTATTTGTTGAATATATTTCACCATTGTCCTTGATTTTCTTGACTGTATATCTCTTAAATGTCAACATATACACGTGTGATTTTGTTTACGAAGATTTTTCAATGCCGAGAACCACGATCAGAGAGTAAAAAAGGCGTAAGGTTCACAGCGGTGTAAAATTAAAATGGGATATACCGGGCTAGGATTTGAGTTACAGGAAAAAGTGCCAAACCAACCACCCAAGAATGGAATCGTCGAGCGAAAACATTTGACAACCTCCTAGAAGCAGCTTTTCTTGCCACCAGACATTTCTCTATCAATTAGGAATCTGTTGCCGTCACTAAACACAATCCTTAAATTGTAGCCAGTTGTTGAGTGTTTTTTTTTTTGTGTCTAATCCGCATATATATCACCATTGATTTTCTTGACTGTATATCTCATAAATGTCAACATATACACATGTGATTTAGTTTACGAAGATTTTTCAATGCCGAGAACCTCTATCAGAGAGTAAAAAATGCGTAAGGTGCACAATGGTGTAAAATTAAAATGGGATATACCGGGCTAGGATTCGAGTTACAGGAATAAGGGCCAAACCAACCACCCAAGAATGGAATCGTCGAGCGAAGACACTTGGCAACCTCCTAGAAGCAGGTTTTCTTACCACCAGACCTTTCTCCATCAATTAGGAATCTGATGCCGTCACTAAACACATTCCTTAAATTGTAGTCATTTGTTGAGTGTTTTTTTTGTGTCTAATCCGCATATATATCACCATTGCCCTTGATTTTCTTAACTGTATATCTCTTAAATATCAACATATACACGTGTGATTTAGTTTACGAAGATTTTTCAATGCCGAGAACCTCTATCAGAGACTAAAAAATGCCTAACGTTCACAATGGTGTAAAATTAAAATGGGATATACCGGGCTAGGATTCGAGTTACAGGAATAAGGGCCAAACCAACCACCCAAGAATGGAATCGTCGAGCGAAGACACTTGGCAACCTCCTAGAAGCAGGTTTTCTTACCACCAGACCTTTCTCCATCAATTAGGAATCTGATGCCGTCACTAAACACATTCCTTAAATTGTAGTCATTTGTTGAGTGTTTTTTTTTGTGTCTAATCCGCATATATATCACCATTGCCCTTGATTTTCTTAACTGTATATCTCTTAAATATCAACATATACACGTGTGATTTAGTTTACGAAGATTTTTCAATGCCGAAAACCTCTATCAGAGAGTAAAAAAGGCATAAGGTTCAGAATGGTGTCAAATTAAAATGGGATATACCGGGCTAGGGTTCGAGTTACAGGAACAAGGGCCAAACCAACCACCCAAGAATGGAATCGTCGAACGAAAACACTTGACAACCTCCTAGAAGCAGCTTTTTTTACCACTAGACCTTTCTTCATCAATTAGGAATCTGATGCCATCACTAAACACATTCCTTAAATTGTAGCCATTTATTGAGTGTTTTTTTTGGTGTCTAATCCGCATATATATCACCATTGTCCTTGATTTTCTTGACTGTATATCTCTTAAATATCAACATATACATGTGTGATTTAGTTTACGAAGATTTTCAATGCTGAGAACCTCGATCAGAGAGTAAAAAAGTCGTAAGGTTCACAGTGGTGTAAAATTAAAATGGGATATACCGGGCTAGGATTCGAGTTACAGGAACAAGGGCCAAACCAACCACCCAAGAATGGAATCGTCGAGCGAAAACACTTGACAACCTCCTAGAAGCAGCTTTTCTTACCACCAGCCTTTCTCCTTCAATTAGGAATCTGATGCCGTCACTAAACACATTCCTTAAATTGTAGCCATTTGTTGAGTGTTTTTTTTTGGTGTCTAATCCGCATATATATCACCATTGCCCTTGATTTTCTTGACTGTATATCTCTTAAATATCAACATATACACGTGTGATTTAGTTTACGAAGATTTTTCAATGCCGAGAACCTCGATCAGAGAGTAAAAAAGGCGTAAGGTTCACAGTGGTGTAAAATTAAAATGGGATATACCGGGCTAGGATTCGAGTTATAGGAACAAGGGCCAAACCAAACACCCAAGAATGGAATCGTCGAGCGAAAACACTTGACAACCTCCTAGAAGCAGCTTTTCTTGCCACCAGACCTTTCTCCATCAACTAGGAATCTGATGCCGTCACTAAACACATTCCTTAAATTGTTGCCATTTGTTGAGTGTTTTTTTTTTTGAGTCTAATCCGCATATATATCACCATTGCCCTTGATTTTCTTGTCTGTATATCTCTTAAATGTCAACATATACACGTGTGATTTAGTTTACGAAGATTTTTCAATGCCGAGAACCTCGATCAGGGAGTAAAAAAGGCGTAAGGTTCACAATGGTGTAAAATTAAAATGGGATATACCGGGCTAGGATTCGAGTTACAGGAACAAGGGCAAACCAACCACCAAAGAATGGAATCGTCGAGCGAAAATACTTGACAACCTCCTAGAAGCAGGTTTTCTTACCACCAGACATTTCTCCATCAACTAGGAATCTGATGCCGTCACTAAACACATTCCTTAAATTGTTGCCATTTGTTGAGTGTTTTTTGGTGTCTAATCCGCATATATATCACCATTGCCCTTGATTTTCTTGACTGTATATCTCTTAAATGTCAACATATACACGTGTGATTTAGTTTACGAAGATTTTTCAATGCCGAGAACCTCGATCAGAGAGTAAAAAAGGCGAAAAGTTCACAATGTTGTAAAATTAAAATGGGATATACCGGGCTAGGATTCGAGTTACAGGAACAAGGGCCAAACCAACTACCCAAGAATGGAATCGTCGAGCGAAAACATTTGACAACCTCCTAGAAGCAGCTTTTCTTGCCACCAGACCTTTCCCCATCAATTAGGAATCTGATGCCGTCACTAAACACAATCCTTAAATTGTAGCCATTTGTTGAGTGTTTTTTTTGGTATCTAATCCGCATATATATCACCATAGATTTTCTTGACTGTATATCTCTTAAATGTCAACATATACACATGTGATTTAGTTTACGAAGATTTTTCAATGCCGAAAACCTCGATCAGAGAGTAAAAAAGGCGTAAGGTTCATAATGGTGAAAAATTAAAATGTGATATACCGGGCTAGGATTCGAGTTACAGGAACAAGGGCCAAACCAACCACCCAAGAATGGAATCGTCGAGCGAAAACACTTGACAACCTCCTTAAAGCAGCTTTTCTTACCACCAGTCCTTTCTCCATCAATTAGGAATCTGATGCCGTCACTAAACACATTCCTTAAATTGTAGCCATTTGTTGAGTGTTTTTTTTGGTGTCTAATCCGCATATATATCACCATTGCCCTTGACTTTCTTGACTGTATATCTCTTTAATATCAACATATACACGTGTGATTTAGTTTACGTAGATTTTTCAATGCCGAGAACCTCTATCAGAGACTAAAAAATGCGTAAGGTTCACAATGGTGTAAAATTAAAATGTGATATACCGGGCTAGGATTCGAGTTACAGAGAACAAGGGCCAAACCAACCACCCAAGAATGGAATCGTCGAGCGAAAACACTTGACAACCTCTTAGAAGCACCTTTTATTACCACCAGACCTTTCTCCATCAATTAGGAATCTGATGCCGTTACTAAACACATTCCTTAAATTGTAGCCATTTGTTGAGTGTTTTTTTTGGTGTCTAATCCGCATATATATCACCATTGCCCTTGATTTTCTTGACTGTATATCTCTTAAATGTCGACATATACACGTGTGATTTAGTTTACGAAGATTTTTCAATGCCGAGAACCTCGATCAGAGAGTAAAAAAGGCGTAAGGTTCACAATGTTGTAAAATTAAAATGAGATATACCGGGCTAGGATTCGAGTTACAGGAACAAGGGCCAAACCAACTACCCAAGAATGGAATCGTCGAGCGAAAACATTTGACAACCTCCTAGAAGCAGCTTTTCTTGCCACCAGACATTTCCCCATGAATTAGGAATCTGATGCCGTCACTAAACACAATCCTTAAATTGTAGCCATTTGTTGAGTGTTTTTTTTGGTATCTAATCCGCATATATAACACCATTGATTTTCTTGACTGTATATCTCTTAAATGTCAACATATACACATGTGATTTAGTTTACGAAGATTTTTCAATGCCGAAAACCTCGATCAGAGAGTAAAAAAGGCGTAAGGTTCACAATGGTGAAAAATTAAAATGTGATATACCGGGCTAGGATTCGAGTTACAGGAACAAGGGCCAAACCAACCACCCAAGAATGGAATCGTCGAGCGAAAACACTTGACAACCTCCTTAAAGCAGCTTTTCTTACCACCAGACCTTTCTCCATCAATTAGGAATCTGATTCCGTCACTAAACACATTCCTTAAATTGTAGCCATTTGTTGAGTGTTTTTTTTGGTGTCTAATCCGCATATATATCACCATTGCCCTTGACTATTTTGACTGTATATCTCTTTAATATCAACATATACACGTGTGATTTAGTTTACGTAGATTTTTCAATGCCCAGAACCTCTATCAGAGACTAAAAAATGCGTAAGGTTCACAATGGTGTAAAATTAAAATGTGATATACCGGGCTAGGATTCGAGTTACAGAGAACAAGGGCCAAACCAACCACCCAAGAATGGAATCGTCAAGCGAAAACACTTGACAACCTCTTAGAAGCAGCTTTTATTACCACCAGACCTTTCTCCATCAATTAGGAATCTGATGCCGTTACTAAACACATTCCTTAAATTGTAGCCATTTGTTGAGTGTTTTTTTTTTGTGTCTAATCCGCATATATATCACCATTGCCCTTGATTTTCTTGACTGTATATCTCTTAAATGTCGACATATACACGTGTGATTTAGTTTACGAAGATTTTTCAATGCCGAGAACCTCGATCAGAGAGTAAAAAAGGCGTAAGGTTCACAATGGTGTAAAATTAAAATGGGATATACCGGGCTAGGATTCGAGTTACAGGAACAAGGGCCAAACCAACCACCCCAGAATGGAATCGTCGAGCGAAAACATTTGACAACCTCCTAGAAGCAGCTTTTCTTGCCACCAGACCTTTCTCCAATAATTAGGAATCTGATGCTGTCACTAAACACAATCCTTAAATTGTAGCAATTTGTTGAGTGTTTTTTTTTGGTGTCTAATACGCATATATATCACCATTGCCCTTGATTTTCTTGACTGTATATCTCTTAAATGTCAAGATAGACACATGTGATTTTGTTTACGAAGATTTTTTAATGCCGAGAACCTCGATCAGAGAGTAAAAAAGGCGTAAGGTTCACAATGGTGTAAAATTAAAATGGGATATACCGGGCTAGGATTCTAGTTACAGGAACAAGGGCCAAACCAACCACCCAAGAATGGAATCGTCAAGCGAAAACACTTAACAACCTCCTAGAAGCAGCTTTTCTTACCACCAGACCATTCTCCATCAATTAGGAATCTGATGCCGTCACTAAACACATTCCTTAAATTGTAGCCATTTGTTGAGTGTTTTTTTGGTGTCAAATCCGCATATATATCACCATTGCCCTTGATTTTCTTGACTGTATATCTCTTTAATATCAACATATACACGTGTGATTTAGTTTACGAAGATTTTTCAATGCCGAGAACCTCTATCAAAGACTAAAAAATGCGTAAGGTTCACAATGGTGTAAAATTAAAATGGGATATACCGGGCTAGGATTCTAGTTACAGGAACAAGGGCCAAACCAACCACCCAAGAATGGAATCGTCAAGCGAAAACACTTAACAACCTCCTAGAAGCAGCTTTTCTTGCCACCAGACCTTTCTCCATCAATTAGGAATCTGATGTCGTCACTAAACACATTTTTTAAATTGTAGCCATTTGTTGAGTGTTTTTTTTGGTGTCTAATCCGCATATATATCACCATTGCCCTTGATTTTCTTAACTGTATATCTCTTAAATGTCAACATATACATGTGTGATTTAGTTTATGAAGATTTTTCAATGCCGAGAACCTTGATCAGGGAGTAAAAAAGGCGTAAGGTTCACAATGGTGTAAAATTAAAATGGGATATACCGGGCTAGGATTCGTGTCACAGGAACAAGGGCCAAACCAACCACCCAAGAATGGAATCGTCGAGCGAAAACACTTGACAACCTCCTAGAAGCAGGTTTTCTTACCACCAGACCTTTCTCCATCAATTAGGAATCTGATGTCGTCACTAAACATATTCCTTAAATTGTATCCATTTGTTAAGTGTTTTTTTGGTGTCTAATACGCATATATATCACCATTGCCCTTGATTTTCTTGACTGTATGTCTCTTAAATATCAACATATACACGTGTGATTTAGTTTACGAAGATTTTTCAGTGCCTTGAACCTCTATCAGAGAGTAAAAAAGGCGTAAGGTTCACAATGGTGTAAAATTAAAATGGGATATACCGGGCTAGGATTCGAGTTACAGGAACAAGGGCCAAACCAACCACCCAAGAATGGAATCGTCAAGCGAAAACACTTAACAACCTCCTAGAAGCAGCTTTTCTTGCCACCAGACCTTTCTCCATCAATTAGGAATCTGATGTCGTCACTAAACACATTCCTTAAATGGTAGCCATTTGTTGAGTGTTTTTTTTTGTGTCTAATACGCATATATATCACCATTGCCCTTGATTTTCTTGACTGTATATCTCTTAAATATCAACATATACACGTGTGATTTAGTTTACGAAGATTTTTCGGTACCTTGAACCTCTATCAGAGAGTAAAAAAGGCGTAAGGTTCACAATGGTGTAAAATTAAAATGGGATATACCGGGCTAGGATTCGAGTTACAGGAACAAGGGCCAAACCACCCACCCAAGAATGGAATCGTCGAGCGAAAACACTTGACAACCTCCTAGAAGCAGGTTTTCTTACCACCGGACATTTCTCCATCAATTAGGAATCTGATGTCGTCAGTAAACACATTCCTTTAATTGTAGCCATTTGTTGAGTGTTTTTTTTTTATGTCTAATCCGCATATATATCACCATTACCGTTGATTTTCTAGACTGTATATCTCTTAAATGTCACCATCTATTCATGTGATTTAGTTTACGAAGATTTTTCAATGCCGAGAACCTTGATAAGATAGTAAAAAAGGCGTAAGGTTCACAAGGGTGTAAAATTAAAATGGGATATAACGGGCTAGGATTCTAGTTACAGGAACAAGGGCCAAAACAACCACCCAAGAATGGAATCGTCGTGCGAAAACGCTTGACAACCTCCTAAAAGCAGCTTTTCTTGCCACCAGACCTTTCTCCATCAATTAGGAATCTGATGCCGTCACTAAACACATTCCTTAAATTGTAGCCATTTGTTGAGTGTTTGTTTTTGGTGTCTAATCCACATATATATCACCATTGCCCTTGATTTTCTTGACTGTGTATCTCTTAAACGTCAACATATACACGTGTGATTTAGTTTACGAACATTTTCAATGCCGAGAACCTTGATCAGAGAGTAAAAAAGGCGTAAGGTTCACAATGGTGTAAAATTAAAATGGGATATAGCGGGCTAGAATTCGAGTTACAGGAACAAGGGCCAAACCAACCACCCAAGAATGGAATCGTTGAGCAAAAACACTTGACAACCTCCTAGAAGCAGCTTTTCTTGCCACCAGACCTTTCTACATCAATTAGGAATCTGATGCCGTCACTAAACACATTCCTTAAATTGTAGCCATTTGTTGAGTGTGTTTTTTGTGTGTATTCCGCATATATATCACCATTGCCCTTGATTTTCTTGACTGTATATCTCTTAAATGTCAACATATACACGTGTGATTTAGTTTACGAAGATTTTTCAATGCCGAGAACCTCGATCAGAGAGTAAAAAAGGCGTAAGGTTCACAATGGTGTAAACTTTAAATGGGATATACCGGGCTAGGATTCGAGTTACAGGAACAAGGGCCAAACCAACCACCTAAGATGGAATCGTCGAGTGAAAACACTTGACAACCTCCTAGAAGCAGCTTTTGTTGCCACCAGACCTTTCTCCATCAATTAGGAATCTGATGCCGTCACTAAACACATTCCTTAAATTGTAGCCATTTGTTGAGTGTTTTTTTTGGTGTCTAATCCACATATATATCCCCATTGCCCTTGATTTTCTTGACTGCATATCTATTAAATATCAACATATACACGTGTGATTTAGTTTACGAAGATTTTTCAATGCCGAGAAACTCTATCAGAGAGTAAAAATGGCGTAAGGTTCACAATGATGTAAAATTAAAATGAGATATACCAGGCTAGGATTCGAGTTACAGGAACAAGGACCAAACCAACCACCCAAGAATGGAATGGTCGAGCGAAAACATTTGACAACCTCCTAGAAGCAGCTTTTCTTGCCTTTCTCCATCAATTAGGAATCTGATGCTGTCACTAAACACATTCCTTAAATTGTAGCCATTTGTTGAGTGTTTTTTTGGTGTCTAATCCACATATATATCACCATTGTCCTTGATTTTGTTGACTGTATATCTCTTAAATGTCAACATATACACGTGTGATTTAGTTTACGAACATTTTTCAATGCCGAGATCCTCGGTCAGAGAGTAAAAAAGGCGTAAGGTTCACAATGGTGTAAAATTAAAATGGGATATACCGGGCTAGGATTCGAGTTACAGGAACAAGGGCCAAACCAACCACCCAAGAATGGAATCAGTGAGCGTAAACACTTGACAACCTCCTAGAAGCAGCTTTTCTTGCCACCAGACCTTTCCCCATCAATTAGGAATCTGATGCCGTCACTAAACACATTCCTTAAATTGTAGCCATTTGTTGAGTGTTATTTTTGTGTCTATTCCGCATATATATCACCATTGCTCTCGATTTTCTTGACTGTATATCTCTTAAATATAAACATATACACGTGTGATTTAGTTTACGAAGATTTTTCAATGCCGAGAACCACGATCAGAGAGTAAAAAAGGCGTAAGATTCACAATGGTGTAAGATTAAAATGGGATATACCGGGCTAGGATTCGAGTTACAGGAACAAGAGCCAAACCAACCACCCAAGAATGGAATCGTCGAGCGAAAACACTTGACAACCTCCTAGAAGCAGCTTTTCTTGCCACCACACCTTTCTCCATCAATTAGGAATCTAATGCCGTCACTAAACATATTCCTTAAAAATTGTAGCCATTTGTTGAGTGTTTTTTTTGTGTCTATGCCGCATATATATAACCATTGCCATTGATATTCTTGACTATATATCTCTTAAATGTCAACATATACACGTGTGATTTAGTTTACGAAGATTTTTCAATCCCGAGAACCTCGATCAGAGAGTAAAAAAGGCCTAAGGTTCACAATGGTGTAAAATTAAAATGGGATATACCGGGCTAGGATTCGAGTTACAGGAACAAGGGCCAAACCAACCTCCTAAATGGAATCGTCGAGCGAAAATACTTGACAACCTCCTAGAAGCAGCTTTTGTTGCCACCATACCTTTCTCCATCAATTAGGAATCTGATGCCGTCACTAAACACATTCCTTAAATTGTAGCCATTTGTTGAGTGTTTTTTTTGGTGTCTAATCCACATATATATCCCCATTGCCTTTGATTTTCTAAACTGTATATCTCTTAAATATCAACATATACACGTGTGATTTAGTTTACGAAGATTTCTCAATGCCGAGAACCTCGATCAGAGAGTAAAAAAGGCGTAAGGTTCACAATGGTGTAAGATTAAAATGGGATATACCGGGCTAGGATTCGAGTTACAGGAACAAGGGCCAAACCAACCACCTAAGATGGAATCGTCGAGCGAAAACACTTAACAACCTCCTAGAAGCAGCTTTTGTTGCCCTCAGACCCTTCTCCATCAATTAGGAATCTGATGCCGTCACTAAACACATTCCTTAAATTGTAGCCATTTGTTGAGTTTTTTTTTTTGGTGTCTAATCCACATATATATATATATATATATCCCCATTGCCCTTGATTTTCTTGACTGTATATCTCTTAAATATCAATATATTCACGTGTGATTTAGTTTACGAAGATTTTTCAATGCCGAGAACCTCTATCAGAGAGTAAAAAAGGCGTAAGGTTCACAATGGTGTAAAATTAAAATGAGATATACCGGCTAGGATTCGAGTTACAGGAACAAGGGCCAAACCAACCACCCAAGAATGGAATCGTCGACCGAAAACACTTGAAAACCTCCTAGAAGCAGCTTTTGTTGCCCCCAGACCATTCTCCATCAATTAGGAATCTGATGCCGTCACTAAACACATTCCTTAAATTGTAGCCATTTGTTGAGTTTTTTTTTTTTTGGTGTCTAATCCACATATATATCCCTATTGCCCTTGATTTTCTTGACTGTATATCTCTTAAATATCAATATATTCACGTGTGATTTAGTTTACGAATATTTTTCAATGCCGAGAACCTCTATCAGAGAGTAAAAAAGGCGTAAGGTTCACAATGGTGTAAAATTAAAATGAGATATACCGGCTAGGATTCGAGTTACAGGAACAAGGGCCAAACCAACCACCCAAGAATGGAATCGTCGACC
Organism: Helianthus tuberosus; assembly: GCA_030545235.1. Lineage (NCBI taxonomy): Eukaryota > Viridiplantae > Streptophyta > Magnoliopsida > Asterales > Asteraceae > Helianthus > Helianthus tuberosus. Next base: position 133,541 of record JARYGA010000438.1, read on the forward strand.
GAAAACACTTGAAAACCTCCTAGAAGAAGCTTTTGTTGCCCCCAGACCTTTCTCCATCAATTAGGAATCTGATGCCGTCACTAAACACATTCCTTAAATTGTAGCCATTTGTTGAGTTTTTTTTTTGGTGTCTAATCCACATATATATCCCCATTGCCCTTGATTTTCTTGACTGTATATCTCTTAAATATCAATATATTCACGTGTGATTTAGTTTACGAAGATTTTTCAATGCCGAGAACTTCTATCAGAGCGTAAAAAAGGCGTAAGGTTCACAATGGTGTAAAATTAAAATGAGATATACCGGCTAGAATTCGAGTTACAGGAACAAGGGCCAAACCAACCACCCAAGAATGGAATCGTCGACCGAAAACACTTGACAACCACCTAGAAGCAGCTTTTCTTGCCACCAGACCTTTCTCCATCAATTAGGAATCTGATGACGTCACTAAACACATTCCTTAAATTGTAGCCATTTGTTGAGTGTTTTTTTTGTGTCTAATCCGCATATATATCACCATTGCCCTTGATTTTCTTGACTGTAGATCTCTTAAATGTCAACATATACACGTGTGATTTAGTTTATGAAGATTTTTCAATGCCGAGAACCTCGATCAGAGAGTAAAAAAGGCGTAAGGTTCACAATGGTGTAAAATTAAAATGGGATATACCGGGCTAGGATTCGAGTTACAGGAACAAGGGCCAAACCAACCCCCAAAGAATGGAATCGTCGAGCGAAAACACTTCACAACCTCCTAGAAGCTGCTTTTCTTGCCAACAGACCTTTCTCCATCAATTAGGAATCTGATGCCGTCACTAAACACATTCCTTAAATTGTTGCCATTTGTTGAGTGTTTTTTTTGGTGTCTAATCCGCATATATATCACCATTGCCCTTGATTTTCTTGATTGTATATCTTTTAAATGTCAACATATACACGTGTGATTTAGTTTGTGAAGATTTTTCAATGACGAGAACCTCGATCAGAGAGTAAAAAAGGCGTAAGGTTCACAATGGTGTAAAATTAAAATGGGATACACCGGGCTAGGATTCGAGTTACCGGAACAAGGGCCAAACCAATCACCCAAGAATGGAATCGTCGAGCGAAAACACTTGACAACCTCCTAGAAGCAGGTTTTCTTACCACCAGACATTTCTCCTTCAATTAGGAATCTGATGCCGTCACTAAACACTTTCCTTAAATTGTAGCCATTTGTTGAGTGTTTTTTTTGTGTCTAATCCGCATATATATCCCCATTGCCCTTGATTTTCTTGACTGTATATATCTTAAATGTCAACATATACGCGTGTGATTTAGTTTACGAAGATTTTTCAATGCCTAGAACCTCTATCAGAGAGTAAAAAAGGCGTAAGGTTCACGATGGTGTAAAATTAAAGTGGGATATACCGGGCTAGGATTCGATTTACAGGAACAAGGGCCAAACCAACCACCCAAGAATGGAATCGTCGAGCGAAAACACTTGACAACCTCCTAGAAGCAGCTTTTCTTGCCACCAGACCTTTCTCCATCAATTTGGAATCTGATGCCGTCACTAAACACATTCCTTAAATTGTAGCCATTTGATGAGTGTTTTTTTTTGGTGTCTAATCCGCATATATATCACCATTGCCCTTGATTTTCTTGACTATATATCTCTTAAATGTCAACATATACACGTGTGATTTAGTTTACGAAGATTTTTCAATGCCGAGAACCTCGATCAGAGAGTAAAAAAGGCGTAAGGTTCACGATGGTGTAAAATTAAAATGGGATATACCGGGTTAGGATTCGAGTTACAGGAACTAGGGCCAAACCAACCCCCCAAGAATGGAATCGTCGAGCGAAAACACTTGACAACCTCCTAGAAGCAGATTTTCTTGCCACCAGACCTTTCTCCATCAATTAGGAATCTGATGCCGTCTCTAAACACATTCCTTAAAGTGTAGCAATTTGATGAGTGTTTTTTTTTGGTGTCTAATCCGCATATATATCACCATTGCCCTTGATTTTCTTGACTGTATATCTCTTAAATGACAACATATACACGTGTGATTTAGTTTACGAAGATTTTTCAATGACGAGAACCTCGATCAGAGAGTAAAAAAGGCGTAAGGTTCACAATGGTGTAAAATTAAAATGGGATATACCGGGCTAGGATTCGAGTTACAGGAACTAGGGCCAAACCAACCACCCAAGAATGGAATCGTCGAGCGAAAATACTTGACAACCTCCTAGAATGTAACACCCTAACACGTATAACCTTAAAACGTCGCAGCGGAAATTCGAGTCTGAAAATTTCTTTCAGGACATACATCTTGACATTCTAAAAATCCATTTTATAATATAAGAACATAACTTATCGACACTAATTTACATATTTAAACATTCCCGTACAATCCGTCTTGTGACTCGATCTTCGATCCCTACTCCATAGTAATCCTCATGGCTTGTACTACCTGCGCTCACCACATAGAATTCATAACGTTAGTACGTATCATAAGCATACAAGACTTGTTCACGTTTACTTTTCATTTCATTAACTCTTTACATCCCGGCTTTCCTTCTGATCATAAGATCCGTAGTGAGACTTCCTTGGTATTCCTGCGTTACACTTCATCACTAGGCACGATGTTATTATCGTTAGTACTCAATTTCATTGAATGCATGCGTACATACTTTCATACAACCTATACATACACTTACGATCACACATAGCAACATACATCCCTATGTACCTACATACATACGTACGTGCATACCTAAATACATCCATTCATACATACATACATACGTACTTACCTGCCTTCATACATACATACCTACATACATACATACATACAAACCTACATACGTACTTACATATAAACATACATTCATACTTACATACACGCGTACATACTTTCATACCCTCTCACAACTTACATACGTGCATCCCTTCATACATACTCACTTGACTACATATACATACTATCTACATACACCCTTACATACATACACTTATACTTATACAACATACATACGTACCCACCTACATACATGCCTACACTTATATTTCCAATCAACCATTGCAATATACCCGACTCATACTTGTCCATTCATATACGCCTTCATATATATCCTCATGTACTTGCTTACACACCATAATCTTACATACATTCGCGCATACACGCCTACATACACTTCTACATACGTGTATATAGATATACAACATCCATACATACCTATCCACACATACGCTGACCCTAATGGTCACAAAACATGAGTTAAATCAATCATACGCAACTTAAAACGCGTTTAAACGAGTTCCCGAGCCAAAACGGAGCATGAAAACAATTTTCGGAACAACTTACCCCGTCGCGCGATGCGACGGGCCGTCGCGCTACGCGACCCCCTTGTTTCAGCAGAAGGTTTGCAGCTGGTTGCTGCATATTTCTAGCGCGATCCGATTTCACGGAAACGGCCATAACTCACTCGTTTTTTATCCGTTTTACCTGATTCTTTTTCCTATGCGTCCGTAATTTAATTCTCCATCTAATGGAACTAAAATCCAACATCCGACTTAATATAATTTCTGACTTTTAACTCTTCGGCTTATTACCCTTTTACCACTTTTCGACCCGTTTATGCATACGTCGACATAACTTGTTCGTTTTACCAAAACCTCTTATAGACATAATAATGTAAATGACGTCTATCATAAATTACCAAATTCTTGGATGTCTTGCATCCTCTTAACACCTTATCGTTCATATACTTATTTTTTTTTTGACCCGTTAAGGGTATTAGTGCATTAATTGGTCTACGACTAACCAAACCGTAATTCCCCACTTCCATACTTGTCCATAACATTACACTAATCGTATAACTTGCTTCAAAACTACTTTTAAGCTCGTTTACCCCAAAATACCCATCAAGGGCATTTTGGTCAACCTTAAACCCATCTTTTACGACGAAAGACTTTAACACATATTTGACCTCAAACATCATGTTTAATTCATTGCAATACATTATTACTTACTGGTACTAAGAAGTGATTACGGAAATCACTTACCTTATGCGTCCGTGCTCGTATCCGATTTCCTTGCCTCTTCTTGACCCGTTAACACCTCATGCTTGAGTCCGTCTCGACGTGATTCCTATACTTTCATTTCATCGAAATCACGCTCTTATTAGCATACACCTTTGTATATGTAACAATCATATCACTCGCATAATTCACACTTAACTTTCCTTAGTCATTTCTAACAAGCGTTAAAATACATAATCAACTTCATATAATCATATCCGTATACGTTAAACTCATGTAACTCATCATGTCATTACATTTAACACGGATTGCTATAATATGTACCATACGACTTCCCATCAACATACATTTACGACAACGAGTCAAGTCATGTTTCTTATACTCAGTTGACTTTTAAAAGTCAACTATTAACCATACTTAACTATCGACTTATCATCATATATCCGTAACATCATAATCGACTATACGGACGACACTATATACATTTCATCATACACTTGATGTGAGTACTACCTTTTAAGCATAACGTACAACTATTTCATGCACAATTCTTCTAAACTCATACATAACCCATCTAAACCATCTACTAATCATCATGTATCATTCCAAATGAACATTAAACATAACATCATCATATTACTATACTTTCATCTAACAATAATTCATCATACCCACATAATACATCAATCATTCAACAAGACTTGAACATAGGAGGTGATACTAGTCATCATATTCACCCTAACTAACGGGTGTCACCTCTAAACATCAAATTAACGCAAATCATTCATAACCCATGTTCTACACGAGGTTTCTAACCCTTGTACATGATTAATTTCATATTAACTCACGGATTAGAACATAACCCACTTCACCCATGATCACCAATCTTAGATTTAAAACATACCTTATGATCCTCTCATGTTGGTGATCATTAATCCATGCTCGGTTATGGATTTGGGCCTTGATTCATCCTTCAAATTGAAGCTTTTGAAGAACTAGGGTTTTGGGGCTCTTGAGAGCCCCTGCTCGATCTTTCCAGAACACACACGATGTGTGTGTTTATGTGTGTGTTGATTTCTTTTTAATTAGTAAATCAACTTTCATTCGTTCCACTTTAGCCCCTCGGGTTTACCTTTAAAACATAACTGACACTACCTTCATTATTTAATACTTTAGACCATACCCTTAACTAGGTTAAATAGCCTAGTTATTTATTTCATGACGTGTCACATAAGAACATACGACAATTATTAACATTCAGATTTTTGGGGCGTTACATAGAAGCAGCTTTTCTTGCCACCAGACCTTTCTCCATCAATTAGGTATCTGATGCCGTCACTAAACACATTCCTTAAATTGTAGCCATTTGATGAGTGTTTTTTTTTGTGTCTAATCCGCATATATATCACCATTGCCCTTGATTTTCTTGACTATATATCTCTTAGATGTCAACATATACACGTGTGATTTAGTTTACGAAGATTTTTCAATGCCGAGAACCTCGATCAGAGAGTAAAAAGTGCGTAAGGTTCACGATGGTGTAAAATTAAAATGGGATATACCGGCTAGGATTCGAGTTTCAGGAACTAGGGCCAAACCAACCCCCCAAGAATGGAATCGTCGACTAAAAACACTTGACAACCTCCTAGAAGCAGATTTTATTGCCACCAGACCTTTCTCCATCAATTAGGAATCTAATGCCGTCACTAAACACATTCCTTAAATTGTAGCAATTTGATGAGTGTTTTTTTTGGGTGTCTAATCCGCATATATATCTCCATTGCCCTTGATTTTCTTGACTGTATATCTCTTAAATGTCAACATATACACGTGTGATTCAGTTTACGAAGATTTTTCAATGCCGAGAACCTCGATCAGAGATTAAAAAAGGCGTAAAGTTCACAATGGTGTAAAATTAAAATGGGATATACCGGGCTAGGATTCGAGTTACAGGATCAAGGGCCAAACCAACCACCCAAGAATGGAATCGTCGAGCGAAAACAAGTGACAACCTCCTAGAAGCAGCTTTTCTTGCCACCAGACCTTTCTCCATCAATTAGGTATCTGATGCCGTCACTAAACACATTCCTTAAATTGTAGCCATGTGATGAGTGTTTTTTTTGTGTCTAATCCGCATATATATCACCATTGCCCTTGATTTTCTTGACTATATATCTCTTAAATGTCAACATATACACGTGTGATTTTGTTTACGAAGATTTTTCAATGCCGAGAACCTCGATCAGAGAGTAAAAAAGGAGTAAGGTTCACGATAGTGTAAAATGAAAATGGGATATACCGGGCTAGGATTCGAGTTTCAGGAACTAGGGCCAAACCAACCCCCCAAGAATGGAATCGTCGACTGAAAACACTTGACAAGCTCCTAGAAGCAGATTTTCTTGCCACCAGACCTTTCTCCATCAATTAGGAATCTGATGCCGTCACAAAACACATTCCTTAAATTGTAGCAATTTGATGAGTGTTTTTTTGGGTGTCTAATCCGCATATATATCACCATTGCCCTTGATTTTCTTGACTGTATATCTCTTAAATGTCAACATATACACGTGTGATTTAGTTTACGAAGATTTTTCAATGCCGAGAACCTCGATCAGAGAGTAAAAAAGGCGTAAGGTTCAAAATGGTGTAAATTTAAAATGGGATATACCGGGCTAGGATTCGAGTTACAGGAACTAGGGCCAAACCACCCAAGAATGGAATCGTCGAGCGAAAACACTTAACAACCTCCTAGAAGCAGGTTTTCTTGCCACCAGACCTTTCTCCATCAATTAGGAATCTCATGTCGTCACTAAACACATTCCTTAAATTGTAGCCATTTGTTGAGTGTTTTTTTTGGTGTCTAATCCGCATATATATCACCATTGCCCCTTGATTTTCTTGACTGTATATCTCTTAAATGTCAACATATACACGTGTGATTTAGTTTATGAAGATTTTTCAATGCCGAGAACCTCGATCAGAGAGCAAAAAAGGCGTAAGGTTCACAATGGTGTAAAATTAAAATGGGATATACCGGGCTAGGATTCGAGTTACAGGATCAAGGGCCAAACCAACCACCCAAGAATGGAATCGTCGAGCGAAAACAAGTGACAACCTCCTAGAAGCAGCTTTTCATGCCACCAGACCTTTCTCCATCAATTAGGAATCTGATGCCGTCACTAAACACATTCCTTAAATTGTAGCCATTTGATGAGTGTTTTTCTTTTTGGTGTCTAATCCGCATATATATCACCATTGCCCTTGATTTTCTTGACTGTATATCTCTTAAATGTCAACATATACACGTGTGATTTAGTTTACGAAGATTTTTCAAAGCCGAGAACCTTGATCAGAGAGTAAAAAAGGCTAATGGTTCACAATGGTGTAAAATTAAAATGGGATATACCGGGCTAGGATTCGAGTTACAGGATCAAGGGCCAAACCAACCACTCAAGAATGGAATCGTCGAGCGAAAACACTTGACAACCTCCTAGAAGCTGCTTTTCTTGCCACCAGACCTTTCTCTATCAATTAGGAATCTGATGCCGTCACTAAACACATTCCTTAAATTGTAGCCATTTGTTGAAAATTTTTTTGGTGTCTAATCCGCATATATATCACCATTGCCCTTGATTTACTTGACTGTATATCTCTTAAATATCAACATATACACGTGTTATTTAGTTTACGAAGATTTTTCTATGCCGAGAACCTCGATCAGAGAGTAAAAAAGGCGTAAGGTTCACAATGGTGTAAAATTAAAATGTGATATACCGGGCTAGGATTCGAGTTACCGGAACAAGGGCCAAACCAACCACCCAAGAATGGAATCGTCGAGTAAAAACACTTGACAACCTCCTAGAAGCAGGTTTTCTTACCACCAGACATTTCTCCATCAATTAGGAATCGGATGCCGTCACTAAACACATTCCTTAAATTGTAGCCATTTGTTGAGTGTTTCTTTTTTGGTGTCTAATCCGCATATATATCACCATTGCCCTTGATTTTCTTGACTGTCTATCTCTTAAATGTCAACATATACACGTGTGATTTAGTTTACGAAGATTTTTCAATGCCGAGAACCTCGATCAGAGAGTAAAAAAGGCGTAAGGTTCACAATGGTTTAAAATTAAAATGGGATATACCGGGCTAGGATTCGAGTTACAGGAACAAGGGCCAAACCAACCACCCAAGAATGGAATCGTCGAGCGAAAACACTTGACAACCTCCTAGAAGCAGATTTTCTTGCCACCAGACCTTTCTCCATTAATTAGGAATTTGATGCCGTCACTAAACACATTCCTTAAATTGTAGCCATTTGATGAATTTTTTTTTGGTGTCTAATCCTCATATATATCACCCTTGCCCTTGATTTTCTTGACTGTATATCTCTTAAATATCAACATATACACGTGTGATTTAGTTTACAAAGATTTTTCTATGCCGAGAACCACGATCAGAGAGTAAAAAAGGCGTAAGGTTCACAATGGTGTAAAATTAAAATGTGATATACCGAGCTAGGATTCGAGTTACCGGAACAAGGGCCAAACCAACCACCCAAGAATGGAATCATCGAGCGAAAACACTTGACAACCTCCTAGAAGCAGGTTTTCTTACCACCAGACATTTCTCCATCAATTAGGAATCGGATGCCGTCACTAAACACATTCCTTAAATTGTAGCCATATGTTGAGTGTTTTTTTTTTGTTTCTAATCCGCATATATATCACCATTGCCCTTGATTTTCTTGACTGTCTATCTCTTAAATGTCAACATATATACGTTTGATTTAGTTTACGAAGATTTTTCAATGCCGAGAACCTCGATCAGAGAGTAAAAAAGGCGTAAGGTTCACAATGGTGTAATTTTAAAATGGGATATACCGGGCTAGGATTCGAGTTACAGGAACAAGGGCCAAACCAACCACCCAAGAATGGAATTGTCGAGCGAAAATACTTGACAACCTCCTAGAAGCAGCTTTTCTTGCCACCAGACCTTTCTCTATCAATTAGGAATCTGATGCCGTCATTAAACACATTCCTTAAATTGTAGCAATTTGATGAGTGTTCTTTTTGGGTGTCTAATCCGCATATATATCACCATTGCCCTTGATTTTCTTGACTGTATATGTCACACCCCCAGAATCCACCCGCGGAGTACCACCGCTTGGAGGCGTGACATGACCAGGATCAAGCCACCAATCATATTGAACATAAGTAAAATAGTAAAAGTCATACAACAATACGATAGGTGTTTCCATAACCAAATATAAACAAGTGTGCAGCGGAAGCATTTAATGTAAACCCAACATAAGTTATAAGTTCAAATATCGTCTACGATCCGTATCCCACAACGACCTTCTCCTTCCTGTGCAAGCTCCATATGTACCTAAGGTCCTGCAAGGCATGTAACAGAGAATCAACAACTAGTTGAGCGAGTTCACAGTAAATAAGTTCGTAATTGTAAGTTTGTTTCGTAACATGTGGCGCTACTAGGCCGATCGTATGTTCTATTAGTGGGGGCTTCCCATGTTGCATATACACTAGACTATTTGTAACCATAAGTGTTCTTCACAACCGAGAACAGTAGTACGTACATAGTTTACGTAGGCTTTACGTAAGTGTCCTTCACAACCGAGGACAGTATTGAGTATAAGTTCACGTAGGTTTTACGTGAGTATCCTTCACAACCGAGGATAGTATTGAGTATAAGTTCACGTAGGTTTTACGTGAGTATCCTTCACAACCGAGGATAGTATTGAGTATAAGTTCACGTAGGTTTTACGTGAGTATCCTTCACAACCGAGGATAGTATTGAGTATAAGTTCACGTAGGTTTTACGTGAGTATCCTTCACAACCGAGGATAGTATTGAGTATAAGTTCACGTAGGTTTTACGTGAGTATCCTTCACAACCGAGGATAGCGAGTAGCATAAGTATACGTAGGTTTTACGTATGTGTCCTTCACAACCGAGGACAATGGTATGGTAGTCTAGTATCAGTGTATGTACGAATCTATTCAACCTTATTCCTTCCATCCCATTCCCCAAACCCTGGGAATCCCATGCCTTAGTAAGGGTGTGAACTCACCTTGTTTTGCTCGGTATGCTAAGTGTATGCTCACAAGTAATCAATCGCGTCCGAGATGAAAGTTTGATCGCACCAAGGTTTCCGGTGGGTTCTAGTTCGCCGTCACACAGCAGAGAGTTCTCTAGGGTTTCTGGTTTGCTAAAATGCGTCAAATGGGATCATTCTACGCAATATAACAAGTCTAACAGTACTGGGCCCGAACTGGGCTTCGGCGTAATACTGGGCCGGCGAAACAGTCTGTTTCGTCGAGATGAGTTTGGCGAAACAGCCTTGTTTCGTCGAGTGTGTTCATGGCGAATCACAACTCTGTTTCATCGAGTTGTTTCCTATGTTCAGTAGTTTATGTTATTTCAAATACACTAAGTCTCATGCTATAATATCAACACATAACCAAGCAAACATAATACTTTTATTATCACACAAAGTGTATCGTTACAAATCAGACGAGTCAAACAACTAGACCGTCAAAGTCAACGTGCAATAAATGCGAATAAAGAATGTCGGAAACTCGAGTTGTCACATTATCCCCAACTTGAAAGAAATTTCATCCCGAAATTTAGCATGCGGTTACTGAGGAAGCTAGGTAAGTTATCGTTTACTAGTTTCCCTGGGGTGTCACATCATTCCCCCGTTGAGTTGGAATTTCATTCCGAAATTCCGTAGTAGCTTCAGCCTCAGTAGTAGTTGCATTATTTTCGAACAACTGGGGATATTTGAGTTCCATTTGATCTTCGCGCTCCCAGGTGAACTCTGGGCCGCGACGGGAGTTCCAACGAACTCGTACAAGAGGTATTCTAGTGTTCTTGAGGACCTTAACATCCCGGTCCGTGATTTCAACTGGTTCTTCGACGAAATGCAACCGTTCGTCGATAGTGAGCTCCTTCAAAGGAACTACGTGGGTCTCATCTGACAGAAACTTCTTCAGATTCGACACGTGAAAGACGTTGTGAACTGCACTGAGTTCAGCTGGTAAGTTCAGTCTGTAGGCCACTTTGCCTATTTTCTCAATAACTTCGAAAGGTCCAACGTATCGTGGATTGAGTTTGCCGCGTTTGCCAAAACGAACCACACCCTTCCAGGGTGAAACTTTAAGTAGCGCTCGATCCCCAACCTGGAATTCGAGTAGTTTCCTGTCTTTATCAGCGTATACTTTCTGACGGTCACGAGCTGCCGCCATGCGTTGTCGTATTTGAGCAATCTTTTCAGTAGTATCAACTACCATTTCTGGACCTGTGATTTGACTTTCCCCCACCTCTGCCCAACAGAGAGGTGACCGGCACCTACGCCCGTACAATGCCTCGAATGGTGCAGCTTTAATGCTGGTGTGGTAGTTGTTGTTATACGAAAATTCCACGAGTGGCAGATGTTTCTCCCAACCATTGCCAAAGTCAATTACGCACGCCCGAAGCATGTCTTCTAGAGTTTGAATAGTGCGCTCAGACTGCCCATCTGTCTGAGGGTGATAAGTTGTGCTCATGTCTAAACGAGAGCCAAAAGATTTGTGCATTGCTTGCCACAGTTCTGAAGTAAAACGTGCGTCACGATCAGAGATGATGGAGGTGGGCACTCCGTGCCTCGAGACCACTTCTTTTAAGTAAATGTCTGCCAAGGTAGAGAACTTGTCTGTTTCTTTGATTGCTAAGAAGTGAGCAGACTTTGTGAGTCGATCTACGATCACCCAAATAGTATCATTTCCGCGCTGAGATCTAGGTAGGCCAGTAACAAAATCCATGGAAATTTGCTCCCATTTCCATTGTGGTATTTCAGGTTGTTGGAGTGGTCCTGACGGTTTCTGATATTCTGCCTTGACTCTCGCACAAGTCAAGCATTTGCTAACGTATGTGGCTATGTGGGCCTTCATGCTAGGCCACCAATATGTAGTTCTGAGGTCGTGGTACATCTTATCCGAACCAGGATGTACTGAGTAGCGAGACTTATGAGCTTCATCCATTACTAGCTCGCGTAGGTTGCCGTACAGTGGGACCCAAATGCGTCCTGTGACGTAGTAAGCACCATCTTCCTTCTGTTCTAAGCGTTGCCTTGAGCCGCATAGGGCTTCAGCCCTGACGTTGTCTGGTTTCAATGCTTCTATCTCTGATCCCGTCATCTTCATGTTAAAGAACTCCACTTCCAACTTGTGGATGGCATCATAACTACTGTATTCACGTTTGATCAGTTCCTTAAAATCATTCCATGGGGTGGCATTAGCAGCCGCCAGCCCCAGTATCGTAACTTGCGCGCTCCACCAAGTTTGCGCAGTACCTTCGAGAATATCAGTGGCATATTTCACCTTACGAGCCTCAGGTCATTCGCACATTTGAAGGCCGATTCGAGTGTCGCTGAAAGTAGTAGGACGACAGTCCATAAAAATCGTGTATGTGCACACAGGTGGCTGAGCGTGTTGACTTGTCGTGTGCGTAAGAGTAATCAAAATTAAGCACAAGTGTTGAGTTACGAGAGTAGGATCTAAGGATCCTAGAGTAAGTGGTGATGGCAGGTTACACCTCCTGCCTGGGCAGCTGCGAGTGCTGCAGTAACTTGTTCAGTGATCGAAGCCGCCAACTGGGCTTGAGTTAGGTTAACGCGTCCACACATGATCTTGACATCAAGGAGAACATGTGGGTGAGAGGTTCGCGAATAGTGCGAAGAGAGTGAGCACACAAGTATCCTCATGCAATAACAAATAGTGAGCAATGTAATCTAAGCATACCACGAGCAAAGTTCTATGTAGTTCTAGCAAGTAGTAAGGTAACATGAATAGTAGTACCTATGATGTTGAGTCTTGCACGTGGAGCGAAGCGTCGTTGTGGATCGTTGAGAGCACTGTTCTGGTTATAGTCTGGTTTTAATAAAAATGTTTTCCCCTTATTAAAACCGAGTTCTCTATAACCAATGGCTCTGATACCAATCTGTCACACCCCCAGAATCCACCCGCGGAGTACCACCGCTTGGAGGCGTGACATGACCAGGATCAAGCCACCAATCATATTGAACATAAGTAAAATAGTAAAAGTCATACAACAATACGATAGGTGTTTCCATAACCAAATATAAACAAGTGTGCAGCGGAAGCATTTAATGTAAACCCAACATAAGTTATAAGTTCAAATATCGTCTACGATCCGTATCCCACAACGACCTGCTCCTTCCTGTGCAAGCTCCATATGTACCTAAGGTCCTGCAAGGCATGTAACAGAGAATCAACAACTAGTTGAGCGAGTTCACAGTAAATAAGTTCGTAATTGTAAGTTTGTTTCGTAACATGTGGCGCTACTAGGCCGATCGTATGTTCTATTAGTGGGGGCTTCCCATGTTGCATATACACTAGACTATTTGTAACCATAAGTGTTCTTCACAACCGAGAACAGTAGTACGTACATAGTTTACGTAGGCTTTACGTAAGTGTCCTTCACAACCGAGGACAGTATTGAGTATAAGTTCACGTAGGTTTTACGTGAGTATCCTTCACAACCGAGGATAGTATTGAGTATAAGTTCACGTAGGTTTTACGTGAGTATCCTTCACAACCGAGGATAGTATTGAGTATAAGTTCACGTAGGTTTTACGTGAGTATCCTTCACAACCGAGGATAGTATTGAGTATAAGTTCACGTAGGTTTTACGTGAGTATCCTTCACAACCGAGGATAGTATTAAGTATAAGTTCACGTAGGTTTTACGTGAGTATCCTTCACAACCGAGGATAGCGAGTAGCATAAGTATACGTAGGTTTTACGTATGTGTCCTTCACAACCGAGGACAATGGTATGGTAGTCTAGTATCAGTGTATGTACGAATCTATTCAACCTTATTCCTTCCATCCCATTCCCCAAACCCTGGGAATCCCATGCCTTAGTAAGGGTGTGAACTCACCTTGTTTTGCTCGGTATGCTAAGTGTATGCTCACAAGTAATCAATCGCGTCCGAGATGAAAGTTTGATCGCACCAAGGTTTCCGGTGGGTTCTAGTTCGCCGTCACACAGCAGAGAGTTCTCTAGGGTTTCTGGTTTGCTAAAATGTGTCAAATGGGATCATTCTACGCAATATAACAAGTCTAACAGTACTGGGCCCGAACTGGGCTTCGGCGTAATACTGGGCCGGCGAAACAGTCTGTTTCGTCGAGATGAGTTTGGCGAAACAGCCTTGTTTCGTCGAGTGTGTTCATGGCGAATCACAACTCTGTTTCGTCGAGTTGTTTCATATGTTCAGTAGTTTATGTTATTTCAAATACACTAAGTCTCATGCTATAATATCAACACATAACCAAGCAAACATAATACTTTTATTATCACACAAAGTGTATCGTTACAAATCAGACGAGTCAAACAACTAGACCGTCAAAGTCAACGTGCAATAAATGCGAATAAAGAATGTCGGAAACTCGAGTTGTCACAGTATATCTCTTAAATGTCAACATATACACGTGTGATTTAGTTTACGAAGATTTTTCAATGCCGAGAACCTCGATCAGAGAGTAAAAAAGGCGTAAGGTTCAGAATGGTGTAAAATTAAAATGGGATATACCGGGCTAGGATTCGAGTTACAGGAACTAGGGCCAAACCAACCACCCAAGAATGGAATCGTCGAGCGAAAATACTTGACAACCTCCTAGAAGCAGCTTTTCTTGCCACCAGACCTTTCTCCATCAATTAGGAATCTCATGTCGTCACTAAACATATTCCTTAAATTGTAGCCATTTGTTGAGTGTTTTTTTTGGTGTCTAATCCGCATATATATCACCATTGCCTTGGATTTTCTTGACTGTATATCTCTTAAATGTCATCATATACACGTGTGATTTAGTTTACGAAGGTTTTTCAATGCCGAGAACCTCGATCAGAGAGTAAAAAAGACATAAGGTACACAATGGTGTATGATTAAAATGGGATATACCGGGCTAGGATTCAGTTACCGGAACAAGGGCCAAACCAACCTCCCAAAAATGGAATTGTCGAGCGAAAACACTTGACAACCTCCTAGAAGCAGTTTTTCTTGCCACCAGACCTTTCTTCATCAATTAGGAATCTGATGCCGTCATTAAACACATTCCTTAAATTGTAGCAATTTGATGAGTGTTCTTTTTGGGTGTCTAATCCGCATATATATCACCATTGCCCTTGATTTTCTTGACTGTATATCTCTTAAATGTCAACATATACACGTGTGATTTAGTTTACGAAGATTTTTCAATGCCGAGAACCTCGATCAGAGAGTAAAAAAGGCGTAAGGTTCAGAATGGTGTAAAATTAAAATGGGATATACCGGGCTAGGATTCGAGTTACAGGAACTAGGGCCAAACCAACCACCCAAGAATGGAATCGTCGAGCAAAAACACTTGACAACCTCCTAGAAGCAGCTTTTCTTGCCACCAGACCTTTCTCCATCAATTAGGAATCTCATGTCGTCACTAAACACATTCCTTAAATTGTAGCCATTTGTTGAGTGTTTTTTTTGGTGTCTAATCCGCATATATATCACCGTTGCCTTGGATTTTCTTGACTGTATATCTCTTAAATGTCAACATATACACGTGTGATTTAGTTTACGAAGGTTTTTCAATGCCGAGAACCTCGATCAGAGAGTAAAAAAGACGTAAGGTACACAATGGTGTAAGATTAAAATGGGATATACCGGGCTAGGATTCGAGTTACCGGAACAAGGGCCAAACCAACCTCCCAAGAATGGAATTGTCGAGCGAAAACACTTGACAACCTCCTAGAAGCAGCTTTTCTTGCCACCAGACCTTTCTCCATCAATTAGGAATCTGATGCCGTCACTAAACACATTCCTTAAATTGTATCCATTTGTTGAGTGTTTTTTTTTGTGTCTAATCCGCATATATATCACCATTGCCCTGGATTTTCTTGACTGTATATCTCTTAAATGTCAACATATACACGTGTGATTTAATTTACGAAGATTTTTCTATGCCGAGAACCTCAATCAGAGAGCAAAAAAGGCGTAAGGTTCAATTGGTATAAGATTAAAATAGGATATACCGGGTTAGGATTCGAGTTACAGGAACAAGGGCCTAACCAACCACCCAAGAATGGAATCGTCGAGCGAAAACACTTGACAACCTCCAAGAAGCAGCTTTTCTTGCCACCAGACCTTTCTCCATCAATTAGGAATCTGATGTCGTCAGTTAACACGTTCCTTAAATTGTATCCATTTGTTGAGTGTTTGTTTTTGGTGTCTAGTCCTCATATATATCACCATTGCCCTTGATTTTCTTAACTGTATATTTCTTAAATATTAACATATACACGTGTGATTTAGTTTACGAAGATTTTTCAACGCCGAGAACCACGATCAGAGAGTAAAAAAGGGGTAAGGTTCACAATGGTGTAAAATTAAAGTAGGATATACCGGGATAGGATTCGAGTTACAGGAACAAGGGCCAAACCAACCACCCAAGAATGGAATCGTCGAGCGAAAACACTTGACCACCTCCTAGAAGCACCTTTTCTTACCACCAGACCTTTCTCCATCAATTAGGATTCTGATGCCGTCACTAAACACATTCTTTAAATTGTAGCCATTTGTTGAGTGTTTTTTTGGTGTCTAATCCGCATATATATCACCATTGCCTTGGGTTTTCTTGACTGTATATCTCTTAAATGTCAACATATACACGTGTGATTTAGTTTACGAAGGTTTTTCAATGCCGAGAACCTCGATCAGAGAGTAAAAAAGGCGTAAGGTACCCAATGGTGTAAGATTAAAATGGGATATACCGGGATAGGATTCGAGTTATGGAACAATGGCCAAACCAACCACCCTAGAATGGAATTGTCGAGCGAAAACACTTGACAACCTCCTAGAAGCAGCTTTTCTTGCCACCAGACCTTTCTCCATCAATTAGGAATCTGATGCCGTCACTAAACACATTCCTTAAATTGTAGCCATTTGTTGAGTGTTTTTTTTTTGGTGTCTAATCCATATATTTATCACCATTGCCCTTGATTTTCTGGACTGTATATTTCTTAAATATTAACATATACACGTGTGATTTAGTTTACGAAGATTTTTCAACGCCGAGAACCTCGATCAGAGAGTAAAAAAGGCGTAAGGTTCACAATGGTGTAAAATTAAAGTAGGATATACCGGGCTAGGATTCGAGTTACAGGAACATGGGCCAAACCAACCACCCAAGAATGGAATCGTCGAGCGAAAACACTTGACAACCTCCTAGAAGCACCTTTTCTTACCACCAGACCTTTCTCCATCAATTAGGATTCTGATGCCGTCACTAAACACATTCTTTAAATTGTAGCCATTTGTTGATTGTTTTTTTTGGTGTCTAATCCGCATATATATCACCATTGCCCTGGATTTTCTTGACTGTATATCTCTTAAATGTTAACATATACACGTGTGATTTAGTTTATGAAGGTTTTTCAATGCCGAGAACCTCGATCAAAGAGTAAAAAAGGCGTAAGGTACACAATGGTGTAAGATTAAAATGGGATATACCGGGCTAAGATTCGAGTTATGGAACAATGGCCAAACCAACCACCCAAGAATGGAATTGTCGAGCAAAAACACTTGACAACCTCCTAGAAGCAGCTTTTCTTGCCACCAGACCTTTCTCCATCAATTAGGAATCTGTTGCCGTCACTAAACAAATTCCTTAAATTGTAGCCATTTGTTGAGTGTTTTTGTTTTGGTGTCTAATCCGCATATATATCACCATTGCCCTGGATTTTCTTGATAGTATATCTCTTAAATGTCAACATATACACGTGTGATTTAATTTACGAAGATTTTTTCAATGCCGATAACCTCAATCAGAGAGAAAAAAAGGCGTAAGGTTCACAATGGTGTAAGATTAAAATGGGATATACCGGGCTAGGATTCGAGTTACAGGAACAAGGGCCAAACCAACCACCCAAGAATGGAATCGTCGAGCGAAAACACTTGACAACCTCCTAGAAGCAGCTTTTCTTGCCACCATACCTTTCTCCATCAATTAGGAATCTGATACCGTCACTAAACACATTCCGTAAATTGTAGCCCTTTGTTGAGTGTTTTTTTTTTGTGTCTAATCCGCATATATATCACCATTGCCCTTGATTTCTTGACTGTATATTTGTTAAATATCAAAATATACACGTGTGATTTAGTTTACGAAGAATTTTCAATGCCGAGAACGTCGATCAGAGAGTAAAAAAGGCGTAAGGTTCACAATGGTATAAAATTAAAGTAGGATATACCGGGCTAGGATTCGAGTTACAGGAACAAGGCCAAACCAACCACCCAAGAATGTTATCGTCGAGCGAAAACGCTGGACAACCTCCTAGAAGCAGCTTTTCTTGCCACCAGACCTTTCTCCATCAATTAGGAATCTGATGCCGTCACTAAACACATTCCTTAAATTTTAGCCATTTGTTGAGTGTTTTTTTTGTGTCTAATCCGCATATATATCACCATTGCCATGGATTTTCTCGACTGTATATCTCTTAAATGTCAACATATGCACGTGTGATTTAGTTTACGAAGATTTTTCAATGCCGAGAACCTCGATCAGAGAGTAAAAAAGGTGTAAGGTTCACAATGGTGTAAAATTAAAATGGGATATACCGGTCTAGGATTCGAGTTATAGGAACAAGGGCCAAACCAACCACCCAAGAATGGAATCGTCGAGCGAAAACACTTGACAACCTCCTAGAAGCAGCTTTTCTTGCCACCAGACCTTTCTCCATCAATTAGGAATCTGATGCGTCACTAAACACATTCCTTAAATTTTAGCCATTTGTTGAGTGTTTTTTTTGGTGTCTAATCCAAATATATATCACCATTGCCCTGGATTTTCTTGATTGTATATCTCTTAAATGTCAACATATACACGTGTGATTTAATTTAAGAAGATTTTTCATTGCCGAGAACCTCAATCAGAGAGCAAAAAAGGCGTAAGGTTCACAATGGCGTAAGATTAAAATGGGATATACCGGGCTAGGATTCGAGTTACAGGAACAAGGGCCAAACCAACCACCCAAGAATGGAATCGTCGAGCGAAAACACTTGACAACCTCCTAGAAGCAGGTTTTCTTGCCACCAGACCTTTCTCCATCAATTAGGAATCTGATGCCGTCACTAAACACATTCCTTAAATTGTAGCCATTTGTTGAGTGTTTTTTTTTTGTGTCTAATCCGCATATATATCACCATTGCCCTTGATTTTCTTGACTGTATATCTGTTAAATATCAACATATACACGTGTGATTTAGTTTACGAAGATTTTTCAATGCCGAGAACCTCGATCAGAGAGTAAAATAGGCGTAAGGTTCACAATGGTGTAAGATTAAAATGGGATATACCGGGCTAGGATTCGAGTTACAGGAACAAGGGCCAAACCAACCACCCAAGAATGGAATCGTCGAGCGAAAACACTTGACAACCTCCTAGAAGCAGCTTTTCTTGCCACCAGACCTTTCGCCATCAATTAGGAATCTAATGCCGTCACTAAACACATTCCTTAAATTTTAGCCATTTGTTGAGTGTTTTTGTTTTGGTGTCTAATCCGCATATATATCACCATTGCCCTGGATTTTCTTGATAGTATATCTCTTAAATGTCAACATATACACGTGTGATTTAATTTACGAAGATTTTTTCAATGCCGATAACCTCAATCAGAGAGAAAAAAAGGCGTAAGGTTCACAATGGTGTAAGATTAAAATGGGATATACCGGGCTAGGATTCGAGTTACAGGAACAAGGGCCAAACCAACCACCCAAGAATGGAATCGTCGAGCGAAAACACTTGACAACCTCCTAGAAGCAGCTTTTCTTGCCACCATACCTTTCTCCATCAATTAGGAATCTGATACCGTCACTAAACACATTCCGTAAATTGTAGCCCTTTGTTGAGTGTTTTTTTTTTGTGTCTAATCCGCATATATATCACCATTGCCCTTGATTTCTTGACTGTATATTTGTTAAATATCAAAATATACACGTGTGATTTAGTTTACGAAGAATTTTCAATGCCGAGAACGTCGATCAGAGAGTAAAAAAGGCGTAAGGTTCACAATGGTATAAAATTAAAGTAGGATATACCGGGCTAGGATTCGAGTTACAGGAACAAGGCCAAACCAACCACCCAAGAATGTTATCGTCGAGCGAAAACGCTGGACAACCTCCTAGAAGCAGCTTTTCTTGCCACCAGACCTTTCTCCATCAATTAGGAATCTGATGCCGTCACTAAACACATTCCTTAAATTTTAGCCATTTGTTGAGTGTTTTTTTTGTGTCTAATCCGCATATATATCACCATTGCCATGGATTTTCTCGACTGTATATCTCTTAAATGTCAACATATGCACGTGTGATTTAGTTTACGAAGATTTTTCAATGCCGAGAACCTCGATCAGAGAGTAAAAAAGGTGTAAGGTTCACAATGGTGTAAAATTAAAATGGGATATACCGGTCTAGGATTCGAGTTATAGGAACAAGGGCCAAACCAACCACCCAAGAATGGAATCGTCGAGCGAAAACACTTGACAACCTCCTAGAAGCAGCTTTTCTTGCCACCAGACCTTTCTCCATCAATTAGGAATCTGATGCGTCACTAAACACATTCCTTAAATTTTAGCCATTTGTTGAGTGTTTTTTTTGGTGTCTAATCCAAATATATATCACCATTGCCCTGGATTTTCTTGATTGTATATCTCTTAAATGTCAACATATACACGTGTGATTTAATTTAAGAAGATTTTTCATTGCCGAGAACCTCAATCAGAGAGCAAAAAAGGCGTAAGGTTCACAATGGCGTAAGATTAAAATGGGATATACCGGGCTAGGATTCGAGTTACAGGAACAAGGGCCAAACCAACCACCCAAGAATGGAATCGTCGAGCGAAAACACTTGACAACCTCCTAGAAGCAGGTTTTCTTGCCACCAGACCTTTCTCCATCAATTAGGAATCTGATGCCGTCACTAAACACATTCCTTAAATTGTAGCCATTTGTTGAGTGTTTTTTTTTTGTGTCTAATCCGCATATATATCACCATTGCCCTTGATTTTCTTGACTGTATATCTGTTAAATATCAACATATACACGTGTGATTTAGTTTACGAAGATTTTTCAATGCCGAGAACCTCGATCAGAGAGTAAAAAAGGCGTAAGGTTCTCAATGGTGTAAAATTAAAGTAGGATATACCGGGCTAAGATTCGAGTTACAGGAACAAGGGCCAAGCCAACCACCCAAGAATGGAATTATTGAGCGAAAACACTTGACAACCTCCTAGAAGCACCTTTTCTTACCACCAGACATTTCTCCATCAATTAGGATTCTGATGCCGTCACTAAACATATTCCTTAAATTGTAGCCATTTGTTGAGTGTTTTTTTTTTGTGTCTAATCCTCATATATATCACCATTGCCCTGAATTTTATTGACTGTATATCTCTTAAATGTCAACATATACACGTGTGATTTAGTTTACGAAGATTTTTCAATGCCGAGAACCTCGATCAGAGTGTAAAAAAGGCCTAAGCTTCACAATGGTGTAAGATTAAAATGGTATATACCGGGCTAGGATTCGAGTTACAGCAACAAGGGCCAAACCAACCACTCAAGAATGGAATCGTCGAGCGAAAACACTTGACAACCTCCTAGAAGCAGTTTTTCTTGCCACCAGACCTTTCTCCATCAATTAGGAATCTGATGCCGTCACTAAACACATTCCTTTAATTGTAGCCATTTGTTGAGTGTTTTTTTTGGTTTCTAATCCGCATATATATCACCATTGCCCTGGATTTTCTTGAGTGTATCTCTTAAATGTCAACATATACACGTGTGAGTTAATTTACGAAGATTTTTCAATGCCGAGAACCTCGATCAGAGTGTAAAAAAGGCCTAAGCTTCACAATGGTGTAAGATTAAAATGGGATATACCGGGCTAGAATTCGAGTTACAGCAACAAGGGCCAAACCAAGCACTCAAGAATGGAATCGTCGAGCGAAAACCCTTGACAACCTCCTAGAAGCAGCTTTTCTTGCCACCAGACCTTTCTCCATCAATTAGGAATCTGATGCGTCACTAAACACATTCCTTAAATTTTAGCCATTTGTTGAGTGTTTTTTTTGGTGTCTAATCCACATATATATCACCATTGCCCTGGATTTTCTTGATTGTATATCTCTTAAATGTCAACATATACACGTGTGATTTAATTTAAGAAGATTTTTCATTGCCGAGAACCTCAATCAGAGAGCAAAAAAGGCGTAAGGTTCACAATGGTGTAAGATTAAAATGGGATATACCGGGCTAGGATTCGAGTTTTAGGAACAAGGGCCAAACCAACCACCCAAGAATGGAATCGTCGAGCGAAAACACTTGACAACCTCCTAGAAGCAGGTTTTCTTGCTACCAGACCTTTCTCCATCAATTAGGAATCTGATGCCGTCACTAAACACATTCCTTAAATTGTAGCCATTTGTTGAGTGTTTTTTTTGGTGTCTAATCCGCATATATATCACCATTGCCCTTGATTTTCTTGACTGTATATCTGTTAAATATCAACATATACACGTGTGATTTAGTTTACGAATATTTTTCAATGCCGAGAACCTCGATCAGAGAGTAAAAAAGGCGTAAGGTTCTCAATGGTGTAAAATTAAAGTAGGATATACCGGGCTAAGATTCGAGTTACAGGAACAAGGGCCAAGCCAACCACGCAAGAATGGAATTATCGAGCGAAAACACTTGACAACCTCCTAGAAGCACCTTTTCTTACCACCAGACATTTCTCCATCAATTAGGATTCTGATGCCGTCACTAAACATATTCCTTAAATTGTAGCCATTTGTTGAGTGTTTTTTTTTGTGTCTAATCCTCATATATATCACCATTGCCCTGAATATTATTGACAGTATATCTCTTAAATGTCAACATATACACGTGTGATTTAGTTTACGAAGATTTTTCAATGCCGAGAACCTCGATCAGAGTGTAAAAAAGGCCTAAGCTTCACAATGGTGTAAGATTAAAATGGCATATACCGGGCTAGGATTCGAGTTACAGCAACAAGGGCCAAACCAACCACTCAAGAATGGAATCGTCGAGCGAAAACACTTGACAACCTCCTAGAAGCAGCTTTTCTTGCCACCAGACCTTTCTCCATCAATTAGGAATCTGATGCCGTCACTAAACACATTCCTTTAATTGTAGCCATTTGTTGAGTGTTTTTTTTTATTTCTAATCCGCATATATATCACCATTGCCCTGGATTTTCTTGAGTGTATCTCTTAAATGTCAACATATACACGTGTGATTTAATTTACGAAGATTTTTCAATGCCGAGAACCTCGATCAGAGTGTAAAATAGGCGTAAGCTTCACAATGGTGTAAGATTAAAATGGGATATACCGGGCTAGGATTCGAGTTACAGCAACAAGGGCCAAACCAAGCACTCAAGAATGGAATCGTCGAGCGAAAACACTTGACAACTTCCTAGAAGCAGCTTTTCTTGCCACCAGACCTTTCTCCATCAATTAGGAATCTGATGCCGTCACTAAACACATTCCTTAAATTGTTAACATTTGTTGAGTGTTTTTTTGGTGTCTAATCCGCATATATATCACCATTGCCCTTTTTTTTCTTGACTGTATATCTTCTAAATGTCAACATATACACGTGTGATTTAGTTTACGAAGATTTTTCAATGCCGAGAACCTCGATCAGAGAGTAAAAAAGGCGTAAGGTTCACAATGGTGTAAAATTAAAATGGGATATACCGGGCTAGGATTCGAGTTACCAGAACAAGGGCCAGACCATTCACCCAAGAATGGAATCGTCGAGCGAAAACACTTGACAACCTCCTAGAAGCAGCTTTTCTTGCCACCAGACCTTTCTCCATCAATTAGGAATCTGATGCCGTCACTAAACACATTCCTTAAATTGTAGCCATTTGTTGAGTGTTTTTTTTTGGTGTCTAATCCGCATATATATCACCATTGCCCTTGATTTTCTTGACTGTATATCTGTTAAATATCAACATATACACGTGTGATTTAGTTTATGAAGCTTTTTCAATGCCGAGAACCTCGATCAGAGAGTAAAAAAGGCGTAAGGTTCACAATGGTGTAAAATTAAAGTAGGATATACCGGGCTAGGATTCGAGTTACAGGAACAAGGGCCAAGCCAACCCAACCACCCAAGAATGGAATTGTCGAGCGAAAACACTTGACAACCTCCTAGAAGCACCTTTTCTTACCACCAGACCTTTCTCCATCAATTAGGAATCTGATGCCGTCACTAAACACATTCCTTAAATTGTTGCCATTTGTTGAGTGTTTTTTTTGGTGTCTAATCCGCATATATATCACCATTGCCCTTGATTTTCTTGACTGTATATCTTTTAAATGTCAACATATACACGTGTGATTTAATTTACGAAGATTTTTCATTGCCGAGAACCTCAATCAGAGAGCAAAAAAGGCGTAAGGTTCACAATGGTGTAAGATTAAAATGGGATCTACCGGGCTAGGATTCGAGTTAGAGGAACAAGGGCCAAACCAACCACCCAAGAATGGAATCGTCGAGCGAAAACACTTGACAACCTCCTACAAGCAACTTTTCTTGCCACCAGACCTTTCTCCATCAATTAGGAATCTGATGCCGTCACTAAACACATTCCTTAAATTGTAGCCATTTGTTGAGTGTTTTTTTTTGTGTCTAATCCGCATATATATCACCATTGCCCTTGATTTTCTTGACTGTATATCTGTTAAATATCAACATATACACGTGTGATTTAGTTTACGAAGATTTTTCAATGCCGAGAACCTCGATCAGAGAGTAAAAATGGCGTAAGGTTCACAATGGTGTAAAATTAAAGTAGGATATACCGGGCTAGGATTCGAGTTATAGGAACAAGGGCCAAGCCAACCACCCAAGAATGGAATTGTCGAGCGAAAACACTTGACAACCTCCTAGAAGCACCTTTTCTTACCACCAGACATTTCTCCATCAATTAGGATTCTGATGCCGTCACTAAACATATTCCTTAAATTGTAGCCATTTGTTGAGTGTTTTTTTTTTTGTGTCTAATCCTCATATGTATCACCATTGCCCTGGATTTTATTGACTGTATATTTCTTAAATGTCAACATATACACATGTGATTTAGTTTACGAAGATTTTTCAATGCCGAGAAACCTCAATCAGAGTGTAAAAAAGGCGTAAGCTTCACAATGGTGTAAGATTAAAATGGTATATACCGGGCTAGGATTCGAGTTACAACAACAAGGGCCAAACCAACCACTCAAGAATGGAATCGTCGAGCGAAAACACTTGACAACCTCCTAGAAGCAGCTTTTCTTGCCACCAGACCTTTCTCCATCAATTAGGAATCTGATGCCGTCACAAAACACATTCCTATAATTGTAGCCATTTGTTGAGTGTTTTTTTTTGTGTCTAATCCGCATATATATCACCATTGCCCTGGATTTTCTTGAGTGTATCTCTTAAATGTCAACATACACACGTGTGATTTACTTTACGAAGATTTTTCAATGCCGAGAACCTCGATCAGAGTGTAAAATAGGCGTAAGCTTCACAATGGTGTAAGATTAAAATGGGATATATCGGGCTAGGATTCGAGTTACAGCAACAAGGGCCAAACCAAGCACTCAAGAATGGAATCGTCGAGCGAAAACACTTGACAACTTCCTAGAAGCAGCTTTTCTTACCACCAGACCTTTCTCCATCAATTAGGAATCTGATGCCGTCACTAAACACATTCCTTAAATTGTAGCCATTTGTTGACTGTTTTTTTTGGTGTCTAATCCGCATATATAACACCATTGCCCTTGATTTTCTTGACTGTGTATCTCTTAAATGTCAACATATACACGTGTGATTTAGTTTACGAAGATTTTTCAATGCCGAGAACCTCGATCAGAGAGTAAAAAAGGCGTAAGGTTCACAATGGTGTAAGATTAAAATGGGATATATCGGGCTAGAATTCGAGTTACAGCAACATGGGCCAAACCAACCCCCCAAGAATGGAATCCTCGAGCGAAAACACTTGACAACCTCCTAGAAGCAGCTTTTCTTGCCACCAGACCTTTCTCCATCAATTAGGAATCTGATGCCGTCACTAAACACATTCCTTAAATTGTTGCCATTTGTTGAGTGTGTTTTTTTGGTGTCAAATCCGCATATATATATATCACCATTGCCCTTGATTTTCTTGACTGTATATCTTTTAAATGTCAACATATACACGTGTGATTTAATTTACGAGGATTTTTCAATGCCGAGAACTTCGATCAGAGAGTATAAAAGGCGTAAGGTTCACAATGGTGTAAAATTAAAATGGGATATACCGGGCTAGGATTCGAGTTACCGGAACAAGGGACATACCAATCACCCAAGAATGGAATCGTCGAGCGAAAACACTTGACAACCTCCTAGAAGCAGGTTTTCTTACCACCAGACATTTCTCCATCAATTAGCAATCTGATGCCGTCACTAAACACTTTCCTTAAATTGTAGCCACTTGTTGAGTGTTTTTTTTGTGTCAAATCCGCATATATATCCCCATTGCCCTTGATTTTCTTGACTGTATATATCTTAAATGTCAACATATACGCGTGTGATTTAGTTTACGATGATTTTTCAATGCCGAGAACCTCTATCAGAGAGTAAAAATGGCGTAAGGTTCACGATGGTGTAAAATTAAAGTGGGATATACCGGGCTAGGATTCGATTTACAGGAACTAGGGCCAAACCAACCACCCAAGAATGGAATCGTCGAGCGAAAACACTTGACAACCTCCAAGAAGCAGCTTTTCTTGCCACCAGACCTTTCTCCATCAATTAGGAATCTGATGCCGTCACTAAACACATTCCTTAAATTGTAGCCATTTGATGAGTGTTTTTTTTGGTGTCTAATCCGCATATATATCACCATTGCCCTTGATTTTCTTGACTATATATCTCTTAGATGTCAACATATACACGTGTGATTTAGTTTACGAAGATTTTTCAATGCCGAGAACCTCGATCAGAGAGTAAAAAATGCGTAAGGTTCACGATGGTGTAAAATTAAAATGGGATATACCGTGCTAGGATTCGAGTTTCAGGAACTAGGGCCAAACCAACCCCCCAAGAATGGAATCGTCGACTAAAAACACTTGACAACCTCCTAGAAGCAGATTTTCTTGCCACCAGACCTTTCTCCATCAATTAGGAATCTTATGCCGTCACTAAACACATTCCTTAAATTGTAGCAATTTGATGAGTATTTTTTTTGGGTGTCTAATCCTTATATATATCACCATTGCCCTTGATTTTCTTGACTGTATATCTCTTAAATGTCAACATATACACGTGTGATTTAGTTTACGAAGATTTTTCAATGCCGAGAACCTCGATTTAGAGAGTAAAAAAGGCGTAAGGTTCACAATGGTGTAAAATTAAAATGGGATATACCGGGCTAGGATTTGAGTTACAGGATCAAGGGCCAAACCAACCACCCAAGAATGGAATCGTCGAGCGAAAACAAGTGACAACCTCCTAGAAGCAGCTTTTCTTGCCAATAGACCTGTCTCCATCAATTAGGTATCTGATGCCGTCACTAAACACATTCCTTAAATTGTAGCCATTTGATGAGTGTTTTTTTTTGTGTCTAATCCGCATATATATCACCATTGCCCTTGATTTTCTTGACTATATATCTCTTAAATGTCAACATATACACGTGTGATTTTGTTTACGAAGATTTTTCAATGCCGAGAACCTCGATCAGAGAGTAAAAAAGGAATAAGGTTCATGATAGTGTAAAATGAAAATGGGATATACCGGGCTAGGATTCGAGTTTCAGGAATTAGGGCCAAACCAACCCCCCAAGAATGGAATCGTCGACTGAAAACACTTGACAACCTCCTAGAAGCAGATTTTCTTGCCACCAGACCTTTCTCCATCAATTAGGAATCTGATGCCGTCACTAAACACATTCCTTAAATTGTAGCAATTTGATGAGTGTTTTTTTTGGGTGTCTAATCCGAATATATATCACCCTTGCCCTTGATTTTCTTGACTGTATATCTCTTAAATGTCAACATATACTCGTGTGATTTAGTTTACGACGATTTTTCAATGCCGAGAACCTCGATCAGAGAGTAAAAAAGGCGTAAAGTTCACAATGGTGTAAAATTAAAATGGGATATACCGGGCTAGGATTCGAGTTACAGGAACTAGGGCCAAACCAACCACCCAAGAATGGAATCGTCGAGCGAAAACACTTGACAACCTCCTAGAAGCAGCTTTTCTTGCCACCAGACCTTTCTCCATCAATTAGGAATCTTATGTCGTCACTAAACACATTCCTTAAATTGTAGCCATTTGTTGAGTGTTTTTTTTGGTGTCTAATCCGCATATATATCACCATTGCCCTTGATTTTCTTGACTGTATATATCTTCAATGTCAACATATACACGTTTGATTTAGTTTATGAAGATTTTTCAATGCCGAGAATCTCGATCAGAGAGTAAAAAAGGCGTAAGGTTCACAATGGTGTAAAATTAAAATGGGATATACCGGGCTAGGATTCGAGTTACAGGATCAAGGGCCAAACCAACCACCCAAGAATGGAATCGTCGAGCGAAAAAAAGTGACAACTTCCTAGAAGCAGCTTTTCATACCACCAGACCTTTCTCCATCAATTAGGAATCGGATGCCGTCACTAAACACATTCCTTAAATTGTAGCCATTTGATGAGTGTTTTTCTTTTTGGTGTCTAATCCGCATATATATCACCATTGCCCTTGATTTTCTTGACTGTATATCTCTTAAATGTCAACATATACACGTGTGATTTAGTTTACGAAGATTTTTCAAAGCCGAGAACCTTGATCAGAGAGTAAAAAAGGCTTATGGTTCACAATGGTGTAAAATTAAAATGGGATATACCAGGCTAGGATTCGAGTTACAGGAACAAGGGCCAAACCAACCACCCAAGAATGGAATCGTCGAGCGAAAACACTTGACAACCTCCTAGAAGCAGCTTTTCTTGCCACCAAACCTTTCTCTATCAATTAGGAATCTGATGCCGTCACTAAACACATTCCTTAAATTGTAGCCATTTGTTGAAATTTTTTCTGGTGTCTAATCCGCATATATATCACCATTGCCCTTGATTTTCTTGACTGTATATCTCTTAAATATCAACATATACACGTGTTATTTAGTTTACGAAGATTTTTCTATGCCGAGAACCTCGATCAGAGAGTAAAAAGGCGTAAGGTTCACAATGGTGTAAAATTAAAATGTGATATACCGGGCTAGGATTCAAGTTACCGGAACAAGGGCCAAACCAACCACCCAAGAATGGAATCGTCGAGCAAAAACACTTGACAACCTCCTAGAAGCAGGTTTTCTTACCACCAGACATTTCTCCATCAATTAGGAATCGGATGCCGTCACTATACACATTCCTTAAATTGTAGCCATTTGTTGAGTGTTTCTTTTTTGGTGTCTAATCCGCATATATATCACCATTGCCCTTGATTTTCTTGACTGTCTATCTCTTAAATGTCAACATATACACGTGTGATTTAGTTTATGAAGATTTTTCAATGCCGAGAACCTCGATCAGAGAGTAAAAAAGGCGTAAGGTTCACAATGGTGTAAAATTAAAATGGGATATACCGGGCTAGGATTCGAGTTACAGGAAGAAGGGCCAAACCAACCACCCAAGAATGGAATCGTCGAGCGAAAACACTTGACAACCTCCTAGAAGCAGCTTTTCTTGCCACCAGACATTTCTCCATCAATTAGGAATCTGATGCCGTCACTAAACACATTCCTTAAATTGTAGCCATTTGTTGATTTTTTTTGGTGTCTAATCCGCATATATATCACCATTGCCCTTGATTTTCTTGACTGTATATCTCTTAAATATCAACATATACACGTGTGATTTAGTTTACAAAGATTTTTCTATGCCGAGAACCACGATCAGAGAGTAAAAAAGGCGTAAGGTTAACAATGGTGTAAAATTAAAATGTGATATACCGGGCTAGGATTCGAGTTACCGGAACAAGGGCCAAACCAACCACCCAAGAATGGAATCATCGAGCGAAAACACTTGACAACCTCCTAGAAGCAGATTTTCTTACCACCAGACATTTCTATATCAATTAGGAATCGGATGCCGTCACTAAACACATTCCTTAAATTGTAGCTATTTGTTGAGTGTTTTTTTTTGTGTCTAATCCGCATATATATCACCATTGCCCTTGATTTTCTTGACTGTCTATCTCTTAAATGTCAACATATATACGTGTGATTGAGTTTACGAAGATTTTTCAATGCCGAGAACCTCGATCAGAGAGTAAAAAAGGCGTAAGGTTCACAATGGTGTAAATTTAAAATGGGATATACCGGGCTTTGATTCGAGTTACAGGAACAAGGGCCAAACCAACCACCCAAGAATGGAATTGTCATGCGAAAACACTTGACAACCTCCTAGAAGCAGCTTTTCTTGCCACCAGACCTTTCTCCATCAATTAGGAATCTGATGCCGTCACTAAACACATTCCTTAAATTGTAGCAATTTGATGAGTGTTCTTTTTGGGTGTCTAATCCGCATATATATCACCATTGCCCTTGATTTTCTTGACTGTATATCTCTTAAATGTCAACATATACACGTGTGATTTAGTTTACGAAGATTTTTCAATGCCGAGAACCTCGATCAGAGAGTAAAAAAGGCATAAGGTTCAGAATGGTGTAAAATTAAAATGGGATATACCGGGCTAGGATTCGAGTTACAGGAACTAGGGCCAAACCAATCACCCAAGAATGGAATCGTCGAGCGAAAACACTTGACAACCCCCTAGAAGCAGCTTTTCTTGCCACCAGACCTTTCTCCATCAATTAGGAATCTCATGTCGTCACTAAACACATTCCTTAAATTGTAGCCATTTGTTGAGTGTTTTTTTTGGTGTCTAATCCGCATATATATCACCATTGCCCTTGATTTTCTTGACTGTATATATCTTCAATGTCAACATATACACGTTTGATTTAGTTTATGAAGATTTTTCAATGCCGAGAATCTCGATCAGAGAGTAAAAAAGGCGTAAGGTTCACAATGGTGTAAGATTAAAATGGGATATACCGGGCTAGGATTCGAGTTACAGGATCAAGGGCCAAACCAACCACCCAAGAATGGAATCGTCGAGCGAAAAAAAGTGACAACTTCCTAGAAGCAGCTTTTCATACCACCAGACCTTTCTCCATCAATTAGGAATCGGATGCCGTCACTAAACACATTCCTTAAATTGTAGCCATTTGATGAGTGTTTTTCTTTTTGGTGTCTAATCCGCATATATATCACCATTGCCCTTGATTTTCTTGACTGTATATCTCTTAAATGTCAACATATACACGTGTGATTTAGTTTACGAAGATTTTTCAAAGCCGAGAACCTTGATCAGAGAGTAAAAAAGGCTTATGGTTCACAATGGTGTAAAATTAAAATGGGATATACCAGGCTAGGATTCGAGTTACAGGAACAAGGGCCAAACCAACCACCCAAGAATGGAATCGTCGAGCGAAAACACTTGACAACCTCCTAGAAGCAGCTTTTCTTGCCACCAAACCTTTCTCTATCAATTAGGAATCTGATGCCGTCACTAAACACATTCCTTAAATTGTAGCCATTTGTTGAAATTTTTTCTGGTGTCTAATCCGCATATATATCACCATTGCCCTTGATTTTCTTGACTGTATATCTCTTAAATATCAACATATACACGTGTTATTTAGTTTACGAAGATTTTTCTATGCCGAGAACCTCGATCAGAGAGTAAAAAGGCGTAAGGTTCACAATGGTGTAAAATTAAAATGTGATATACCGGGCTAGGATTCAAGTTACCGGAACAAGGGCCAAACCAACCACCCAAGAATGGAATCGTCGAGCAAAAACACTTGACAACCTCCTAGAAGCAGGTTTTCTTACCACCAGACATTTCTCCATCAATTAGGAATCGGATGCCGTCACTATACACATTCCTTAAATTGTAGCCATTTGTTGAGTGTTTCTTTTTTGGTGTCTAATCCGCATATATATCACCATTGCCCTTGATTTTCTTGACTGTCTATCTCTTAAATGTCAACATATACACGTGTGATTTAGTTTATGAAGATTTTTCAATGCCGAGAACCTCGATCAGAGAGTAAAAAAGGCGTAAGGTTCACAATGGTGTAAAATTAAAATGGGATATACCGGGCTAGGATTCGAGTTACAGGAAGAAGGGCCAAACCAACCACCCAAGAATGGAATCGTCGAGCGAAAACACTTGACAACCTCCTAGAAGCAACTTTTCTTGCCACCAGACATTTCTCCATCAATTAGGAATCTGATGCCGTCACTAAACACATTCCTTAAATTGTAGCCATTTGTTGATTTTTTTTTGGTGTCTAATCCGCATATATATCACCATTGCCCTTGATTTTCTTGACTGTATATCTCTTAAATATCAACATATACACGTGTGATTTAGTTTACAAAGATTTTTCTATGCCGAGAACCACGATCAGAGAGTAAAAAAGGCGTAAGGTTCACAATGGTGTAAAATTAAAATGTGATATACCGGGCTAGGATTCGAGTTACCGGAACAAGGGCCAAACCAACCACCCAAGAATGGAATCATCGAGCGAAAACACTTGACAACCTCCTAGAAGCAGATTTTCTTACCACCAGACATTTCTATATCAATTAGGAATCGGATGCCGTCACTAAACACATTCCTTAAATTGTAGCTATTTGTTGAGTGTTTTTTTTTGTGTCTAATCCGCATATATATCACCATTGCCCTTGATTTTCTTGACTGTCTATCTCTTAAATGTCAACATATATACGTGTGATTGAGTTTACGAAGATTTTTCAATGCCGAGAACCTCGATCAGAGAGTAAAAAAGGCGTAAGGTTCACAATGGTGTAAATTTAAAATGGGATATACCGGGCTTGGATTCGAGTTACAGGAACAAGGGCCAAACCAACCACCCAAGAATGGAATTGTCATGCGAAAACACTTGACAACCTCCTAGAAGCAGCTTTTCTTGCCACCAGACCTTTCTCCATCAATTAGGAATCTGATGCCGTCACTAAACACATTCCTTAAATTGTAGCAATTTGATGAGTGTTCTTTTTGGGTGTCTAATCCGCATATATATCACCATTGCCCTTGATTTTCTTGACTGTATATCTCTTAAATGTCAACATATACACGTGTGATTTAGTTTACGAAGATTTTTCAATGCCGAGAACCTCGATCAGAGAGTAAAAAAGGCATAAGGTTCAGAATGGTGTAAAATTAAAATGGGATATACCGGGCTAGGATTCGAGTTACAGGAACTAGGGCCAAACCAATCACCCAAGAATGGAATCGTCGAGCGAAAACACTTGACAACCCCCTAGAAGCAGCTTTTCTTGCCACCAGACCTTTCTCCATCAATTAGGAATCTCATGTCGTCACTAAACACATTCCTTAAATTGTAGCCATTTGTTGAGTGTTTTTTTTGGTGTCTAATCCGCATATATATCACCATTGCCTTGGATTTTCTTGACTGTATATCTCTTAAATGTCAACATATACACGTGTGATTTAGTTTACGAAGGTTTTTCAATGCCGAGAACCTCGATCAGAGAGTAAAAAAGACGTAAGGTACACAATGGTGTAAGATTAAAATGGGATATACCGGGCTAGGATTCGAGTTACCGGAACAAGGGCCAAACCAACCACCCAAGAATGGAATTGTCGAGCGAAAACACTTGACAAACTCCTAGAAGCAGCTTTTCTTGCCACCAGACCTTTCTCCATCAATTAGGAATCTGATGCCGTCACTAAACACATTCCTTAAATTGTATCCATTTGTTGAGTGTTTTTTTTGGTGTCTAATCCGCATATATATCACCATTGCCCTGGATTTTCTTGACTGTGTTTCTCTTAAATGTCAACATATACACGTGTGATTTAATTTACTAAGATTTTTCAATGCCGAGAACCTCAATCAGAGAGCAAAAAAGGCGTAAGGTTCACAATGGTGTAAGATTAAAATAGGATATACCGGGCTAGGATTCGAGTTACAGGAACAAGGGCCAAACCAACCACCTAAGAATGGAATCGTCGAGCGAAAACACTTGACAACCTCCTAGAAGCAGCTTTTCTTGCCACCAGACCATTCTCCATCCATTAGGAATCTGATGTCGTCAGTAAACACGTTCCTTAAATTGTAGCCATTTGTTGAGTGTTTGTTTTTGGTGTCTAATCCTCATATATGTCACCATTGCCCTTGATTTTCTTAACTGTATATTTCTTAAATATTAACATATACACGTATGATTTAGTTTACGAAGATTTTTCAACGCCGAGAACCTCGATCAGAGAGTAAAAAGGGGGTAAGGTTCACAATGGTGTAAAATTAAAGTAGGATATACCGGGATAGGATTCGAGTTACAGGAACAAGGGCCAAACCAACCACCCAAGAATGGAATCGTCGAGCGAAAACACTTGACAACCTCCTAGAAGCACCTTTTCTTACCACCAGACCTTTCTCCATCAATTAGGATTCTGATGCCGTCACTAAACACATTCTTTAAATTGTAGCCATTTGTTGAGTGTTTTTTTTTGTGTCTAATCCGCATATATATCACCATTGCCTTGGATTTTCATGACTGTATATCTCTTAAATGTCAACATATACACGTGTGATTTAGTTTACGAAGGTTTTTCAATGCCGAGAACCTCGATCAGAGAGTAAAAAAGGCGTAAGGTACCCAATGGTGTAAGATTAAAATGGGATATACCGGGATAGGATTCGAGTTATGGAACAATGGCCAAACCAACCACCCTAGAATGGAATTGTCGAGCGAAAACACTTGACAACCTCCTATAAACAGCTTTTCTTGCCACCAGACCTTTCTCCATCAATTAGGAATCTGATGCCGTCACTAAACACATTCCTTAAATTGTAGCCATTTGTTGAGTGTTTTTTTTTTTGTGTCTAATCCATATATATATCACCATTGCCCTTGATTTTCTGGACTGTATATTTCTTAAATATTAACAAATACACGTGTGATTTAGTTTACGAAGATTTTTCAACGCCGAGAACCACGATCAGAGAGTAAAAAAGGCGTAAGGTTCACAATGGTGTAAAATTAAAGTAGGATATACCGGGCTAGGATTCGAGTTACAGGAACATGGGCCAAACCAACCACCCAAGAATGGAATCGTTGAGCGAAAACACTTGACAACCTCCTAGAAGCACCTTTTCTTACCACCAGACCTTTCTCCATCAATTAGGATTCTGATGCCGTCAATAAACACATTCTTTAAATTGTAGCCATTTGTTGATTGTTTTTTTTTGTTGTCTAATCCGCATATATATCACCATTGCCATGGATTTTCTTGACTGTATATCTCTTAAATGTCAACATATACACGTGTGATTTAGTTTACAAAGGTTTTTCAATGCCGAGAACCACGATCAGAGAGTAAAAAAGGCGTAAGGTACACAATGGTGTAAGATTAAAATGGGATATACCGGGCTAGGATTCGAGTTATGGAACAATGGCCAAACCAACCACCCAAGAATGGAATTGTCGAGCGAAAACACTTGACAACCTCCTAGAAGCAGCTTTTCTTGCCACCAGACCTTTCTCCATCAATTAGGAATCTGATGCCGTCACTAAACACATTCCTTAAATTGTGGCCATTTGTTGAGTGTTTTTTTTTTGTGTCCAATCCGCATAAATATTACCATTGCCCTGGATTTTCTTGACTGTATATCTCTTAAATGTCAACATATACACGTGTGATTTAGTTTACGAAGATTTTTCAATGCTGAGAACCTCGATCAGAGAGTAAAATAGGCGTAAGGTTCACAATGGTGTAAGATTAAAATGGGATATACCGGGCTAGGATTCGAGTTACAGGAACAAGGGCCAAACCAACCACCCAAGAATGGAATCGTCGAGCGAAAACACTTGACAACCTCCTAGAAGCAGCTTTTCTTGCCACCAGACCTTTCGCCATCAATTAGGAATCTAATGCCGTCACTAAACACATTCCTTAAATTTTAGCCATTTGTTGAGTGTTTTTTTTGGTGTCTAATCCACATATATAACACCATTGCCCTGGATTTTCTTGACTGTATATCTCTTAAATGTCAACATACACATGTGTGATTTAATTTACGAAGATTTTTCATTGCCGAGAACCTCAATCAGAGAGAAAAAAAGGCGTAAGGTTCACAATGGTGTAAGATTAAAATGGGATATACCGGGCTAGGATTCGAGTTAGAGGAACAAGGGCCAAACCAACCACCCAAGAATGGAATCGTCGAGCGAAAACACTAGACAACCTCCTGGAAGCAGCTTTTCTTGCCACCAGACCTTTCTCCATCAATTAGGAATCTGATGCCGTCACTAAACACATTCCTTAAATTGTAGCCATTTGTTGACTGTTTTTTTTGGTGTCTTATCCGCATATATAACACCATTGCCATAGATTTTCTTGACTGTGTATCTCTTAAATGTCAACATATACACGTGTGATTTAGTTTCCGAAGATTTTTCAATGCCGAGAACCTCGATCAGAGAGTAAAAAAGGCGTAAGGTTCACAATGGTGTAAGATTAAATTGGGATATATCGGGCTAGAATTCGAGTTACAGCAACATGGGCCAAACCAACCACCCAAGAATGGAATCGTCGAGCGAAAACACTTGACAACCTCCTAGAAGCAGCTTTTCTTGCCACCAGACCTTTCTCCATCAATTAGGAATCTGATGCCGTCACTAAACACATTCCTTAAATTGTAGCCATTTGTTGACTGTTTTTTTTTGGTGTCTAATCCGCATATATATCACCATTGCCCTAGATTTTCTTGACTGTATATCTCTTAAATGTCAACATATACACGCGTGATTTAGTTTACGAAGATTTTTCAATGCCGAGAACCTCGATCAGAGAGTAAAAAAGGTGTAAGGTTCACAATGGTGTAAAATTAAAATGGGATATACCGGTCTAGGATTCGAGTTACAGGAACAAGGGCCAAACCAACCACCCAAGAATGGAATCGTCGAGCGAAAACACTTGACAACCTCCTAGAAGCAGCTTTTCTTGCCACCAGACCTTTCTCCATCAATTAGGAATCTGATGCCATCACTAAACACATTCCTTAAATTGTAGCCATTTGTTGAGTGTTTTTTTTGGTGTCTAATCCGCATATATATCACCATTGCCCTGGATTTTCTTGACTGTATATCTCTTAAATGTCAACATATACACGTGTGATTTAATTTACGAATATTTTTCAATGCCGAGAACCTCAATCAGAGAGCAAAAAAGGCGTAAGGTTCACAATGGTGTAAGATTAAAATGGCATATACCGGGCTAGGATTCGAGTTAGAGGAACAAGGGCCAAACCAACCACCTAAGAATGGAATCGTCGAGCGAAAACACTTGACAACCTCCTAGAAGCAGCTTTTCTTGCCACCAGACCTTTCTCCATCAATTAGGAATCTGATGCCGTCACTAAACACATTCCTTAAATTGTAGCCATTTGTTGAGTGTTTTTTTTTGGTGTCTAATCCGAATATATATCACCATTGCCCTTGATTTTCTTGACTGTATATCTGTTAAATATCAACATATACACGTGTGATTTAGTTTACGAAGATTTTTCAATGCCGAGAACCTCGATCAGAGAGTAAAAAAGGCGTAAGGTTCACAATGGTGTAAAATTAAAGTAGGATATACCGGGCTAGGATTCGAGTTACAGGAACAAGCGCCAAGCCAACCACCCAAGAATGGAATTGTCGAGCGAAAACACTTGACAACCTCCTAGAAGCACCTTTTCTTATCACCAGACATTTCTCCATCAATTAGGATTCTGATGCCGTCACTAAACACATTCCTTAAATTGTAGCCATTTGTTGAGTGTTTTTTTTGTGTCCAATCCTCATATATATCACCATTGCCCTGGATTTTATTGACTGTATATCTCTTAAATGTCAACATATACACGTGTGATTTAGTTTACGAATATTTTTCAATGCCGAGAACCTCGATCAGAGTATAAAAAAGGGATATACCGGGCTAGGATTCGAGTTACAGCAACAAGGGCCAAACCAACCACTCAAGAATGGAATCATCGAGCGAAAACACTTGACAACCTCCTAGAAGCAGTTTTTCTTGCCACCAGACCTTTCTCCATCAATTAGGAATCTGATGCCGTCACTAAACACATTCCTTAAATTGTAGCCATTTGTAGAGTGTTTTTTTGGGTGTCTAATCCGCATATATATCACCATTGCCCTGGATTTTCTTGAGTGTATCTCTTAAATGTCAACATATACACGTGTTATTTACTTTACGAAGATTTTTCAATGCTGAGAACCTCGATCAGAGTGTAAAATAGGCGTAAGCTTCACAATGGTGTAAGATTAAAATGGGATATACCGGGCTAGGATTCGAGTTACAGCAACAAGGGCCAAACCAACCACTCAAGAATGGAATCGTCGAGCGAAAACACTTGACAACTTCCTACAAGCAGCTTTTCTTGCCACCAGACCTTTCTCCATCAATTAGGAATCTGATGCCGTCACTAAACACATTCCTTAAATTGTAGCCATTTGTTGACTGTTTTTTTTGGTGTCTTATCCGCATATATAACACCATTGCCATAGATTTTCTTGACTGTGTATCTCTTAAATGTCAACATATACACGTGTGATTTAGTTTACGAAGATTTTTCAATGCCGAGAACCTCGATCAGAGAGTAAAAAAGGTGTAAGGTTCACAATGGTGTAAAATTAAAATGGGATATACCGGTCTAGGATTCGAGTTACAGGAACAAGGGCCAAACCAACCACCCAAGAATGGAATTGTCGAGCGAAAACACTTGACAACCTCCTAGAAGCAGCTTTTCTTGCCACCAGACCTTTCTCCATCAATTAGGAATCTGATGCCGTCACTAAACACATTCCTTAAATTGTAGCCATTTGTTGACTGTTTTTTTTTGGTGTCTAATCCGCATATATATCACCATTGCCCTAGATTTTCTTGACTGTATATCTCTTAAATGTCAACATATACACGCGTGATTTAGTTTACGAAGATTTTTCAATGCCGAGAACCTCGATCAGAGAGTAAAAAAGGTGTAAGGTTCACAATGGTGTAAAATTAAAATGGGATATACCGGTCTAGGAATCGAGTTACAGGAACAAGGGCCAAACCAACCACCCAAGAATGGAATCGTCGAGCGAAAACACTTGACAACCTCCTAGAAGCAGCTTTTCTTGCCACCAGACCTTTCTCCATCAATTAGGAATCTGATGCCGTCACTAAACACATTCCTTAAATTGTAGCCATTTGTTGAGTGTTTTTTTTGGTGTCTAATCCGCATATATATCACCATTGCCCTGGAGTTTCTTGACTGTATATCTCTTAAATGTCAACATATACACGTGTGATTTAATTTACGAATATTTTTCAATGCCGAGAACCTCAATCAGAGAGCAAAAAAGGCGTAAGGTTCACAATGGTGTAAGATTAAAATGGCATATACCGGGCTAGGATTCGAGTTAGAGGAACAAGGGCCAAACCAACCACCTAAGAATGGAATCGTCGAGCGAAAACACTTGACAACCTCCTAGAAGCAGCTTTTCTTGCCACCAGACCTTTCTCCATCAATTAGGAATCTGATGCCGTCACTAAACACATTCCTTAAATTGTAGCCATTTGTTGAGTGTTTTTTTTTTGGTGTCTAATCCGAATATATATCACCATTGCCCTTGATTTTCTTGACTGTATATCTGTTAAATATCAACATATACACGTGTGATTTAGTTTACGAAGATTTTTCAATGCCGAGAACCTCGATCAGAGAGTAAAAAAGGCGTAAGGTTCACAATGGTGTAAAATTAAAGTAGGATATACCGGGCTAGGATTCGAGTTACGGGAACAAGCGCCAAGCCAACCACCCAAGAATGGAATTGTCGAGCGAAAACACTTGACAACCTCCTAGAAGCACCTTTTCTTACCACCAAACATTTCTCCATCAATTAGGATTCTGATGCCGTCACTAAACACAATCCTTAAATTGTAGCCATTTGTTGAGTGTTTTTTTTTTGTGTCTAATCCTCATATATATCACCATTGTGCTGGATTTTATTGATTGTATATCTCTTAAATGTCAACATATACACGTGTGATTTAGTTTACGAAGATTTTTCAATGCCGAGAACCTCGATCAGAGAGTAAAAAATACGTAAGGTACACAATGGTGTAAGATTAAAATGGGATATATCGGGCTAGGATTCGAGTTACCGGAACAAGGGCCAAACCAACCACCCAAGAATGGAATCGTCGAGCGAAAACACTTGACAACCTCCTAGAAGCACCTTTTCTTACCACCAGACCTTTCTCCATCAATTAAGATTCTGATGCCGTCACTAAACACATTCTTTAAATTGTAGCCATTTGTTGATTGTTTTTTTTGGTGTCTAATCCGCATATATATCAACATTGCCATGGATTTTCTTGACTGTATATCAGTTAAATGTCAACATATACACGTGTGATTTAGTTTACGAAGGTTTTTCAATGCCGAGAACGTCGATCAGAGAGTAAAAAAGGCGTAAGGTACACAATGGTGTAAGATTAAAATGGGATATACCGGGCTAGGATTCGAGTTATGGAACAATGGCCAAACCAACCACCCAAGAATGGAATTGTCGAGCGAAAACACTTGACAACCTCCTAGAAGCAGCTTTTCTTGCCACCAGACCTTTCTCCATCAATTAGGAATATGATGCCGTCACTAAACACATTCCTTAAATTGTGGCCATTTGTTGAGTGTATTTTTTTGTGTCCAATCCGCATATATATTACCATTGCCCTGGATTTTCTTGACTGTATATCTCTTAAATGTCAACATATACACGTGTGATTTAGTTTACGAAGATTTTTCAATGCTGAGAACCTCGATCAGAGAGTAAAATAGGCGTAAGGTTCACAATGGTGTAAGATTAAAATGGGATATACCGGGCTAGCATTCGAGTTACAGGAACAAGGGCCAAACCAACCACCCAAGAATGGAATCGTCGAGCGAAAACACTTGACAACCTCCTAGAAGCAGCTTTTCTTGCCACCAGACTTTTCTCCATCAATTAGGAATCTGATGCCGTCACTAAACACATTCCTTAAATTTTAGCCATTTGTTGAGTGTTTTTTTGGTGTCTAATCCACATATATATCACCATTGCCCTGGATTTTCTTGACTGTATATCTCTTAAATGTCAACATATACACGTGTGATTTAATTTACGAAGATTTTTCAATGCCGAGAACCTCAATCAGAGAGCAAAAAAGGCGTAAGGTTCACAATGGTGTAAGATTAAAATGGGATATACCGGGCTAGGATTCGAGTTAGAGGAACAAGGGCCAAACCAACCACCCAAGAATGGAATCGTCGAGCGAAAACACTTGACAACCTCCTAGAAGCAGCTTGTCTTGCCACCAGACCTTTCTCCATCAATTAGGAATCTGATGCCGTCACTAAACACATTCCTTAAATTGTAGCCATTTGTTGAGTGTTTTTTTTGGTGTCTAATCCGCATATATATCACCATTGCCCTTGATTTTCTTGACTGTATATCTGTTAAATATCAACATATACACGTGTGATTTAGTTTACGAAGATTTTTCAATGCCGAGAACCTCGATCAGAGAGTAAAAAATGCGTAAGGTTCACAATGGTGTAAAATTAAAGTAGGATATACCGGGCTAGGATTCGAGTTACAGGAACAAGGGCCAAGCCAACCACCCAAGAATGGAATTGTCGAGCGAAAACACTTGACAACCTCCTAAAAGCACCTTTTCTTACCACCAGACATTTCTCCATCAATTAGGATTCTGATGCCATCACTAAACACATTCCTTAAATTGTAGCCATTTGTTGAGTGTTTTTTTTTTGTGTCTAATCCTCATATATATCACCATTGCCCTGGATTTTATTGACTGTATATCTCTTAAATGTCAACATATACACGTGTGATTTAGTTTACGAAGATTTTTCAATGCCGAGAACCTCAATCAGAGTATAAAAAAGGTGTAAGCTTCACAATGGTGTAAGATTAAAATGGGATATACCGGGCTAGGATTCGAGTTACAGCAACAAGGGCCAAACCAACCACTCAAGAATTGAATCGTCGAGCGAAAACACTTGACAACCTCCTAGAAGCAGCTTTTCTTGCCACCAGACCTTTCTCCATCAATTAGGAATCTGATGCCGTTACTAAACACATTCCTTAAATTTTAGCCATTTGTTAAGTGTTTTTTTGGTGTCTAATCCGCATATATATCACCATT
Organism: Helianthus tuberosus; assembly: GCA_030545235.1. Lineage (NCBI taxonomy): Eukaryota > Viridiplantae > Streptophyta > Magnoliopsida > Asterales > Asteraceae > Helianthus > Helianthus tuberosus. The sequence goes on from JARYGA010000438.1 coordinate 176,059, forward strand.
GCCCTGGATTTTCTTGAGTGTATCTCTTAAATGTCAACATATACACGTGTGATTTACTTTACGAAGATTTTTCAATGCCGAGTACCTCGATCAGAGTGTAAAATAGGCGTAAGCTTCACAATGGTGTAAGATTAAAATGGGATATACCAGGCTAGGATTCGAGTTACAGCAACAAGGGCCGAACCAACCACTCAAGAATGGAATCGTCGAGCGAAAACACTTGACAACTTCCTAGAAGCAACTTTTCTTGCCACCAGACCTTTCTCCATCAATTAGGAATCTGATGCCGTCACTAAACACATTCCTTAAATTGTAGCCATTTGTTGACTGTTTTTTTTTGGTGTCTAATCCGCATATATAACACCATTGCCCTAGATTTTCTTGACTGTGTATCTCTTAAATGTCAACATATACACGTGGGATTTAGTTTACGAAGATTTTTCAATGCCGAGAAGCTCGATCAGAGAGTAATTCACAATGGTGTAAGATTAAAATGGGATATATCGGGCTAGAATTCGAGTTACAGCAACATGGGCCAAACCAACCACCCAAGAATGGAATCGTCAAGCGAAAACACTTGACAACCTCCTAGAAGCAGCTTTTCTTGCCACCAGACCTTTGTCCATCAATGAGGAATCTGATGCCGTCACTAAACACATTCCTTAAATTGTAGCCATTTGTTGACTGTTTTATTTTGGTGTCTAATCCGCATATATATCACCATTGCCCTAGATTTTCTTGACTGTATATCTCTTAAATGTCAACATATACACGTGTGATTTAGTTTACGAAGATTTTTCAATGCCGAGAACCTCGATCAGAGAGTAAAAAAGGTGTAAGGTTCACAATGGTGTAAAATTAAAATGGGATATACCGGTCTAGGATTCGAGTTACAGGAACAAGGGCCAAACCAACCACCCAAGAATGGAATCGTCGAGCAAAAACACTTGACAACCTCCTAGAAGCAGCTTTTCTTGCCACCAGACCTTTCTCCATCAATTACGAATCTGATGCCGTCACTAAACACATTCCTTAAATTGTAGCCATTTGTTGAGTGTTTTTTTTGGTGTCTAATCCGCATATATATCACCATTGCCCTGGATTTTCTTGACTGTATATCTCTTAAATGTCAACATATACACGTGTGATTTAATTTACGAAGATTTTTCAATGCCGAGAACCTTAACCAGAGAGCAAAAAAGGCGTAAGGTTCACAATGGTGTAAGATTAAAATGGCATATACCGGGCCAGGATTCGAGTTAGAGGAACAAGGGCCAAACCAACCACCCAAGAATGGAATCGTCGAGCGAAAACACTTGACAACCTCCTAGAAGCAGCTTTTCTTGCCACCAGACCTTTCTCCATCAATTAGGAATCTGATGCCGTCACTAAACACATTCCTTAAATTGTAGCCATTTGTTGAGTGTTTTTTTTTGGTGTCTAATCCGCATATATATTACCATTCCCTTGATTTTCTTGACTGTATATCTGTTAAATATCAACATATACACGTTTGATTTAGTTTACGAAGATTTTTCAATGCCGAGAACCTCGATCAGAGAGTAAAAAAGGCGTAAGGTTCACAATGGTGTAAAATTAAAGTAGGATATACCGGGCTAGGATTCGAGTTACAGGAACAAGGGCCAAGCCAACCATCCAAGATTGGAATCGTCGAGTGAAAACACTTGACAACCTCCTAGAAGCACCTTTTCTTACCACCAGACATTTCTCCATCAATTAGGATTCTGATGCCGTCACTAAACACAATCCTTAAATTGTAGCCATTTGTTGAGTGTTTTTTTTTTTTTTTTTTTTTGTGTCTAATCCTCATATATATCACCATTGTGCTGGATTTTATTGATTGTATATCTCTTAAATATCAACATATACACGTGTGATTTAGTTTACGAAGATTTTTCAATGCCGAGAACCTCGATCAGAGAGTAAAAAATACGTACGGTACACAATGGTGTAAGATTAAAATGGGATATACCGGGCTAGGATTCGAGTTACCGGAACAAGGGGCAAACCAACCACCCAAGAATGGCATCGTCGAGCGAAAACACTTGACAACCTCCTAGAAGCAGCTTTTCTTAACACCAGAGCTTTCTCCATCAATTAGGAATCTGATGCCGTCACTAAACACATTCCTTAAATTGTAGCCATTTGTTGAGTGTTTTTTTTTTGGTGTCTAATCCGCATATATATCACCATTGCCCTGGATTTTCTTGACTGTATATCTCTTAAATGTCAACATATACACGTGTGATTTAGTTTACGAAGATTTTTCAATGCCGAGAACCTCGATCAGAGTGTAAAAAAGGCGTAAGCTTCACAATGGTGTAAGATTAAAAAGGGATATACCGGGCTAGGAATCGAGTTACAGCAACAAGGGCCAAACCAACCACTCAATAACGGAATCGTCGAGCGAAAACACTTGACAACCTCCTAGAAGCAGCTTTTCTTGCCACCAGACCTTTCTCCATCAATTAGGAATCTGATGCCGTCACTAAACACATTCCTTAAATTGTAGCCATTTGCTGTGTGTGTTTTTTTTAGTGTCTAATCCGCATATATATCACCATTGCCCTGGATTTTCTTGACTGTATATCTCTTAAATGTCAACATATACACGTGTGATTTAATTTACGAAGATTTTTCAATGCCGAGAACCTGAATCAGAGAGCAAAAAAGGCGTAAGGTTCACAATCGTGTAAGATTAAAATGGGATATACCGGGCTAGGATTCGAGTTAGAGGAAAAAGGGTCAAACCAACCACCCAAGAATGGAATCATCGAGCGAAAACACTTGACAACCTCCAAGAAGTAGCTTTTCTTGCCACCAGACCTTTCTCCATCAATTAGGAATCTGATGCCGTCACTAAACACATTCCTTAAATTGTAGCCATTTGTTGAGTGTTTTTTTTTGTGTCTAATCCGCATATATATCACCATTGCCCTTGATTTTCTTGACTGTATATCTGTTAAATATCAACATATACACGTGTGATTTAGTTTACGAAGATTTTTCAATGCCGAGAACCTCGATCATAGAGTAAAAATGGCGTAAGGTTCACAATGGTATAAAATTAAAGTAGGATATACCGGGCTAGGATTCGAGTTACAGGAACAAGGGCCAAGCCAACCACCCAAGAATGGAATCGTCGAGCGAAAACACTTGACAACCTCCTAGAAGCACATTTACTTACCACCAGACATTTCTCCATCAATTAGGATTCTGATGCCGTCACTAAACACATTCCTTAAATTGTAGCCATTTGTTGAGTGTTTTTTTGTGTCTAATCCTCATATATATCACCATTGCCCTGGATTTTATTGATTGTATATCTCTTAAATGTCAACATATACACCTGTGATTTAGTTTACGTAGATTTTTCAATGCCGAGAACCTCGATTAGAGAGTAAAAAATACGTAAGGTACATATTGGTGTAAGATTAAAATGGGATATACCGGGCTAGGATTCGAGTTACCGGAACAACGGCCAAACCAACCACCCTAGAATGGAATTGTCGAGCGAAAACACTTGACAACCTCCTAGAAGCAGCTTTTCTTGCCACCAGACCTTTCTCCATCAATTAGGAATCTGATGCCGTCACTAAACACATTCCTTAAATTGTAGCCATTTGTTGAGTGTTTTTTTTTTGGTGTCTAATCCGCATATATATCACCATTGCCCTGGATTTTCTTGACTGTATATCTCTTAAATGTCAACATATACACGTGTGATTTAGTTTACGAAGATTTTTCAATGCCGAGAACCTCGATCAGAGTGTAAAAAGGGCGTAAGCTTCACAATGGTGTAAGATTAAAATGGGATATACCGGGATAGGATTCGAGTTACAGCAACAAGGGCCAAACCATCCACTCAAGAATGGAATCGTCGAGCGAAAACACTTGACAACCGCCTAGAAGCAGCTTTTCTTGCCCCCAGACCTTTCTCCATCAATTAGGAATCTGATGCCGTCACTAAACACATTCCTTAAATTGTAGCCGTTTATTGAGTGTTTTTTTTGGTGTCTAATCCGCATATATATGACCATTGCCCTAGATTTTCTTGACTGTATATCTCTTAAATGTCAACATATACACGTGTGATTTAGTTTACGATGATTTTTCAATGCCGAGAACCTCGATCAGAGAGTAAAAAAGGCGTAAGGTTCACAATGGTGTAAGATTAAAATGGGATATATTGGGCCAAACCAATCACCTAAGAACGGAATCATCGAGCGAAAACACTTGACAACCTCCTAGAAGTAGCTTTTCTTACCACCAGACCTTTCTCCATCAATTACGAATCTGATGCCGTCACTAAACACATTCCTTAAATTGTAGCCATTTGTTGAGTGTTTTTTTTTGTCCAATCCGCATATATATTACCATTGCCCTGGATTTTCTTAACTGTATATCTCTTAAATGTCAACATATACACGTGTGATTTAGTTTACGAAGATTTTTCAATGCTGAGAACCTCGATCAGAGAGTAAAAAAGGCGTAAGGTACACAATGGTGTAAGATTAAAATGGGATATACCGGGCTAGGATTCGAGTTACAGGAATAAGGGCCAAACGAACCACCCAAGAATGGAATAGTCGAGCGAAAACACATGACAACCTCCTAGAAGCAGCTTTTCTTGCCACCAGACCTTTCTCCATCAATTAGAAATCTGATGCCGTCACTAAACACATTCCTTAAATTGTGGCCATTTGTTGAGTGTTTTTTTTTGTGTCCAATCCGCATATATATTACCATTGCCCTGGATTTTCTTGATTGTATATCTCTTAAATGTCAACATATACACGTGTGATTTAGTTTACGAAGATTTTTCAATGCTGAGAACCTCGATCACAGAGTAAAATAGGCGTAAGGTTCACAATGGTGTAAGATTAAAATGAGATATACCGGGCTAGGATTCGAGTTACAGGAACAAGGGCCAAACCAACCACCCAAGAATGGAATCGTCGAGCGAAAACACTTGACAACCTCCTAGAAGCAGCTTTTCCTGCCACCACACCTTTCTCCATCAATTAGGAAGCTGATGCCGTCACCAAACACATTCCTTAAATTGTAGCCATTTGTTGAGTGTTTTTTTTTGGTGTCTAATCCGCATATATATCACCATTGCCCTTGATTTTCTTGACATTATATCTCTTAAATATCAACATATACACGTGTGATTTAGTTTAGGAAGATTTTTCAATGCCGAGAACCTCGATCAGGGAGTAAAAAAGGCGTAAGGTTCACAATGGTGTAAGATTAAAATGGGATATACCGGGCTAGGATTCGAGTTACAGGAACAAGGTCCAAACCAACCACTCAAGAATGGAATCGTTGATCGAAAACACTTGACAACCTCCTAAAAGCAGCTTTTCTTGCCACCAGACCTTTCTCCATCAATTAGGAATCTGATGCCGTTACTAAACACATTCCAAAATTGTAGCCATTTGTTGAGTGTTTGTTTTTTGGTGTCTAATCCACATATATATCACCATTGCCCTTGATTTTCTTGACTGTATATCTCTTAAATGTCAACATATACACGTGTGATTGAGTTTACGAAGATTTTTCAATGCCGAGAACCTCGATCAGAGAGTAAAAAAGGCGTAAGGTTCACAATGGTGTAAGATTAAAAGGTGATATACCGGGCTAGGATTCGAGTTACAAGAACAAGGGCCAAACCAACCACCCAAGAAGGGAATCGTCGAGCGAAAACACTTGACAACCCCCTAGAAGCAGCTTTTCTTACCACCAGACCTTTCTCCATCAATTAGGAATCTGATGCCGTCACTAAACGCATTCCTTAAATTGTAGCCATTTGTTGAGTGTTTTTTTTGGTGTCTAATCCGCATATATATCACCATTGCCCTTAATTTTCTTGACTGTATATCTCTTAAATATCAACATATGCACGTGTGATTTAGTTTACGAAGATTTTTCAATGCCGAGAACCTCGATCAGAGAGTAAAAAAGGCGTAAGGTTCACAATGGTGTAAAATTAAAATGGTATATACCGGGCTAGGATTCGAGTTACAGGAACAAGGGCCAAGCCAACCACCCAAGAATGGAATCGTCGAGCGAAAACACTTGACAACCTCCTAGAAGCACATTTTCTTACCACCAGACATTTCTCCATCAATTAGGATTCTGATGCCGTCACTAAACACATTTCTTAAATTGTAGCCATTTGTTGAGTGTTTTTTTGTGTCTAATCCTCATATATATCACCATTGCCCTGGATTTTATTGATTGTATATCTCTTAAATGTCAACATATACACGTGTGATTTAGTTTACGTAGATTTTTCAATGCCGAGAACCTCGATCAGAGAGTAAAAAATAGGTAAGGTACATATTGGTGTTAGATTAAAATGGGATATAACGGGCTAGGATTCGAGTTACCGGAACAAGGGCCAAACCAACCACCCTAGAATGGAATTGTCGAGCGAAAACACTTGACAACTTCCTAGAAGCAGCTTTTCTTGCCACCAGACCTTTCTCCATCAATTAGGAATCTGATGCCGTCACTAAACACATTCCTTAAATTATAGCCATTTGTTGAGTGTTTTTTTTTGGTGTCTAATCCGCATATATGTCACCATTGCCCTGGATTTTCTTGACTGTATATCTCTTAAATGTCAACATATACACGTGTGATTTAGTTTATGAAGATTTTTCAATGCCGAGAACCTCGATCAGAGTGTAAAAAGGGCGTAAGCTTCACAATGGTGTAAGATTAAAATGGGATATACCGGGATAGGATTCGAGTTACAGCAACAAGGGCCAAACCAACCACTCAAGAATGGAATCGTCGAGCGAAAACACTTGACAACCACCTAGAAGCAGCTTTTCTTGCCACCAGACCTTTCTCCATCAATTAGGAATCTGATGCCGTCACTAAACACATTCCTTAAATTGTAGCCGTTTATTGAGTGTCTTTTTTGGTGTCTAATCCGCATATATATGACCATTGCCCTAGATTTTCTTGACTGTATATCTCTTAAATGTCAACATATACACGTGTGATTTAGTTTACGATGATTTTTCAATGCCGAGAACCTCGATCAGAGAGTAAAAAAGGCGTAAGGTTCACAATGGTGTAAGATTAAAATGGGATATATTGGGCTGCGATTCGAGTTACAGTAACAAGGGCCAAACCAATCACCCAAGAACGGAATCATCGAGCGAAAACACTTGACAACCTCCTAGAAGTAGCTTTTCTTACCACCAGACCTTTCTCCATCAATTACGAATCTGATGCCGTCACTAAACACATTCCTTAAATTGTAGCCATTTGTTGAGTGTTTTTTTTTTGTCCAATCCGCATATATATTACCATTGCCCTGGATTTTCTTAACTGTATATCTCTTAAATGTCAACATATACACGTGTGATTTAGTTTACGAAGATTTTTCAATGCTGAGAACCTCGATCAGAGAGTAAAAAAGGCGTAAGGTACACATTGGTGTAAGATTAAAATGGGATATACCGGGCTAGGATTCGAGTTACAGGAATAAGGGCCAAACGAACCACCCAAGAATGGAATAGTCGAGCGAAAACACATGACAACCTTCTAGAAGCAGCTTTTCTTGCCACCAGACCTTTCTCCATCAATTAGAAATCTGATGCCGTCACTAAACACATTCCTTAAATTGTGGCCATTTGTTGAGTGTTTTTTTTTTGTGTCCAATCCGCATATATATTACCATTGCCCTGGATTTTCTTGACTGTATATCTCTAAAATGTCAACATATACACGTGTGATTTAGTTTACGAAGATTTTTCAATGCTGAGAACCTCGATCAGAGAGTAAAATAGGCGTAAGGTTCACAATTGTGTAAGATTAAAATGGGATATACCGGGCTAGGATTTGAGTTACAGGAACAAGGGCCAAACCAACCACCCAAGAATGGAATCGTCGAGCGAAAACACTTGACAACCTCCTAGAAGCAGCTTTTCCTGCCACCACACCTTTCTCCATCAATTAGGAAGCTGATGCCGTCACCAAACACATTCCTTAAATTGTAGCCATTTGTTGAGTGTTTTTTTTTTGGTGTCTAATCCGCATATATATCACCATTGCCCTTGATTTTCTTGACATTATATCTCTTAAATATCAACATATACACGTGTGATTTAGTTTACGAAGATTTTTCAATGCCGAGAACCTCGATCAGAGAGTAAAAAAGGCGTAAGGTTCACAATGGTGTAAGATTAAAATGGGATATACCGGGCTAGGATTCGAGTTACAGGAACAAGGTCCAAACCAACCACCCAAGAATGGAATCGTTGAGCAAAAACACTTGACAACCTCCTAAAAGTAGCTTTTCTTGCCACCAGACCTTTCTCCATCAATTAGGAATCTTATGCCGTCACTAAACACATTCCTTAAATTGTAGCCATTTGTTGAGTGTTTGTTTTTTGGTGTCTAATCCACATATATATCACCATTGCCCTTGATTTTCTTGACTGTATATCTCTTAAATGTCAACATATACACGTGTGATTTAGTTTACGAAGATTTTTCAATGCCGAGAACCTCGATCAGAGAGTAAAAAAGGCGTAAGGTTCACAATGGTGTAAGATTAAAATGGGATATACCGGGCTAGGATTCGAGTTACAGGAACAAGGGCCAAGCCAACCACCCAAGAATGGAATCGTCGAGCGAAAACACTTGACAACCTCCTAGAAGCACATTTTCTTACCACCAGACATTTCTCCATCAATTAGGATTCTGATGCCGTCACTAAACACATTTCTTAAATTGTAGCCATTTGTTGAGTGTTTTTTTGTGTCTAATCCTCATATATATCACCATTGCCCTGGATTTTATTGATTGTATATCTCTTAAATGTCAACATATACACGTGTGATTTAGTTTACGTAGATTTTTCAATGCCGAGAACCTCGATCAGAGAGTAAAAAATAGGTAAGGTACATATTGGTGTTAGATTAAAATGGGATATAACGGGCTAGGATTCGAGTTACCGGAACAAGGGCCAAACCAACCACCCTAGAATGGAATTGTCGAGCGAAAACACTTGACAACTTCCTAGAAGCAGCTTTTCTTGCCACCAGACCTTTCTCCATCAATTAGGAATCTGATGCCGTCACTAAACACATTCCTTAAATTATAGCCATTTGTTGAGTGTTTTTTTTTGGTGTCTAATCCGCATATATGTCACCATTGCCCTGGATTTTCTTGACTGTATATCTCTTAAATGTCAACATATACACGTGTGATTTAGTTTATGAAGATTTTTCAATGCCGAGAACCTCGATCAGAGTGTAAAAAGGGCGTAAGCTTCACAATGGTGTAAGATTAAAATGGGATATACCGGGATAGGATTCGAGTTACAGCAACAAGGGCCAAACCAACCACTCAAGAATGGAATCGTCGAGCGAAAACACTTGACAACCACCTAGAAGCAGCTTTTCTTGCCACCAGACCTTTCTCCATCAATTAGGAATCTGATGCCGTCACTAAACACATTCCTTAAATTGTAGCCGTTTATTGAGTGTCTTTTTTGGTGTCTAATCCGCATATATATGACCATTGCCCTAGATTTTCTTGACTGTATATCTCTTAAATGTCAACATATACACGTGTGATTTAGTTTACGATGATTTTTCAATGCCGAGAACCTCGATCAGAGAGTAAAAAAGGCGTAAGGTTCACAATGGTGTAAGATTAAAATGGGATATATTGGGCTGCGATTCGAGTTACAGCAACAAGGGCCAAACCAATCACCCAAGAACGGAATCATCGAGCGAAAACACTTGACAACCTCCTAGAAGTAGCTTTTCTTACCACCAGACCTTTCTCCATCAATTACGAATCTGATGCCGTCACTAAACACATTCCTTAAATTGTAGCCATTTGTTGAGTGTTTTTTTTTTGTCCAATCCGCATATATATTACCATTGCCCTGGATTTTCTTAACTGTATATCTCTTAAATGTCAACATATACACGTGTGATTTAGTTTACGAAGATTTTTCAATGCTGAGAACCTCGATCAGAGAGTAAAAAAGGCGTAAGGTACACATTGGTGTAAGATTAAAATGGGATATACCGGGCTAGGATTCGAGTTACAGGAATAAGGGCCAAACGAACCACCCAAGAATGGAATAGTCGAGCGAAAACACATGACAACCTTCTAGAAGCAGCTTTTCTTGCCACCAGACCTTTCTCCATCAATTAGAAATCTGATGCCGTCACTAAACACATTCCTTAAATTGTGGCCATTTGTTGAGTGTTTTTTTTTTGTGTCCAATCCGCATATATATTACCATTGCCCTGGATTTTCTTGACTGTATATCTCTAAAATGTCAACATATACACGTGTGATTTAGTTTACGAAGATTTTTCAATGCTGAGAACCTCGATCAGAGAGTAAAATAGGCGTAAGGTTCACAATTGTGTAAGATTAAAATGGGATATACCGGGCTAGGATTTGAGTTACAGGAACAAGGGCCAAACCAACCACCCAAGAATGGAATCGTCGAGCGAAAACACTTGACAACCTCCTAGAAGCAGCTTTTCCTGCCACCACACCTTTCTCCATCAATTAGGAAGCTGATGCCGTCACCAAACACATTCCTTAAATTGTAGCCATTTGTTGAGTGTTTTTTTTTTGGTGTCTAATCCGCATATATATCACCATTGCCCTTGATTTTCTTGACATTATATCTCTTAAATATCAACATATACACGTGTGATTTAGTTTACGAAGATTTTTCAATGCCGAGAACCTCGATCAGAGAGTAAAAAAGGCGTAAGGTTCACAATGGTGTAAGATTAAAATGGGATATACCGGGCTAGGATTCGAGTTACAGGAACAAGGTCCAAACCAACCACCCAAGAATGGAATCGTTGAGCAAAAACACTTGACAACCTCCTAAAAGCAGCTTTTCTTGCCACCAGACCTTTCTCCATCAATTAGGAATCTTATGCCGTCACTAAACACATTCCTTAAATTGTAGCCATTTGTTGAGTGTTTGTTTTTTGGTGTCTAATCCACATATATATCACCATTGCCCTTGATTTTCTTGACTGTATATCTCTTAAATGTCAACATATACACGTGTGATTTAGTTTACGAAGATTTTTCAATGCCGAGAACCTCGATCAGAGAGTAAAAAAGGCGTAAGGTTCACAATGGTGTAAGATTAAAATGGGATATACCGGGCTAGGATTCGAGTTACAGGAACAAGGGCCAAGCCAACCACCCAAGAATGGAATCGTCGAGCGAAAACACTTGACAACCTCCTAGAAGCACATTTTCTTACCACCAGACATTTCTCCATCAATTAGGATTCTGATGCCGTCACTAAACACATTTCTTAAATTGTAGCCATTTGTTGAGTGTTTTTTTGTGTCTAATCCTCATATATATCACCATTGCCCTGGATTTTATTGATTGTATATCTCTTAAATGTCAACATATACACGTGTGATTTAGTTTACGTAGATTTTTCAATGCCGAGAACCTCGATCAGAGAGTAAAAAATAGGTAAGGTACATATTGGTGTTAGATTAAAATGGGATATAACGGGCTAGGATTCGAGTTACCGGAACAAGGGCCAAACCAACCACCCTAGAATGGAATTGTCGAGCGAAAACACTTGACAACTTCCTAGAAGCAGCTTTTCTTGCCACCAGACCTTTCTCCATCAATTAGGAATCTGATGCCGTCACTAAACACATTCCTTAAATTATAGCCATTTGTTGAGTGTTTTTTTTTGGTGTCTAATCCGCATATATGTCACCATTGCCCTGGATTTTCTTGACTGTATATCTCTTAAATGTCAACATATACACGTGTGATTTAGTTTATGAAGATTTTTCAATGCCGAGAACCTCGATCAGAGTGTAAAAAGGGCGTAAGCTTCACAATGGTGTAAGATTAAAATGGGATATACCGGGATAGGATTCGAGTTACAGCAACAAGGGCCAAACCAACCACTCAAGAATGGAATCGTCGAGCGAAAACACTTGACAACCACCTAGAAGCAGCTTTTCTTGCCACCAGACCTTTCTCCATCAATTAGGAATCTGATGCCGTCACTAAACACATTCCTTAAATTGTAGCCGTTTATTGAGTGTCTTTTTTGGTGTCTAATCCGCATATATATGACCATTGCCCTAGATTTTCTTGACTGTATATCTCTTAAATGTCAACATATACACGTGTGATTTAGTTTACGATGATTTTTCAATGCCGAGAACCTCGATCAGAGAGTAAAAAAGGCGTAAGGTTCACAATGGTGTAAGATTAAAATGGGATATATTGGGCTGCGATTCGAGTTACAGCAACAAGGGCCAAACCAATCACCCAAGAACGGAATCATCGAGCGAAAACACTTGACAACCTCCTAGAAGTAGCTTTTCTTACCACCAGACCTTTCTCCATCAATTACGAATCTGATGCCGTCACTAAACACATTCCTTAAATTGTAGCCATTTGTTGAGTGTTTTTTTTTTGTCCAATCCGCATATATATTACCATTGCCCTGGATTTTCTTAACTGTATATCTCTTAAATGTCAACATATACACGTGTGATTTAGTTTACGAAGATTTTTCAATGCTGAAAACCTCGATCAGAGAGTAAAAAAGGCGTAAGGTACACAATGGTGTAAGATTAAAATGGGATATACCGGGCTAGGATTCGAGTTACAGGAATAAGGGCCAAACGAACCACCCAAGAATGGAATAGTCGAGCGAAAACACATGACAACCTTCTAGAAGCAGCTTTTCTTGCCACCAGACCTTTCTCCATCAATTAGAAATCTGATGCCGTCACTAAACACATTCCTTAAATTGTGGCCATTTGTTGAGTGTTTTTTTTTTGTGTCCAATCCGCATATATATTACCATTGCCCTGGATTTTCTTGACTGTATATCTCTAAAATGTCAACATATACACGTGTGATTTAGTTTACGAAGATTTTTCAATGCTGAGAACCTCGATCAGAGAGTAAAATAGGCGTAAGGTTCACAATTGTGTAAGATTAAAATGGGATATACCGGGCTAGGATTTGAGTTACAGGAACAAGGGCCAAACCAACCACCCAAGAATGGAATCGTCGAGCGAAAACACTTGACAACCTCCTAGAATCAGCTTTTCCTGCCACCACACCTTTCTCCATCAATTAGGAAGCTGATGCCGTCACCAAACACATTCCTTAAATTGTAGCCATTTGTTGAGTGTTTTTTTTGGTGTCTAATCCGCATATATATCACCATTGCCCTTGATTTTCTTGACATTATATCTCTTAAATATCAACATATACACGTGTGATTTAGTTTACGAAGATTTTTCAATGCCGAGAACCTCGATCAGAGAGTAAAAAAGGCGTAAGGTTCACAATGGTGTAAGATTAAAATGGGATATACCGGGCTAGGATTCGAGTTACAGGAACAAGGTCCAAACCAACCACCCAAGAATGGAATCGTTGAGCGAAAACACTTGACAACCTCCTAAAAGCAGCTTTTCTTGCCACCAGACCTTTCTCCATCAATTAGGAATCTTATGCCGTCACTAAACACATTCCTTAAATTGTAGCCATTTGTTGAGTGTTTGTTTTTTGGTGTCTAATCCACATATATATCACCATTGCCCTTGATTTTCTTGACTGTATATCTCTTAAATGTCAACATATACACGTGTGATTTAGTTTACGAAGATTTTTCAATGCCGAGAACCTCGATCAAAGAGTAAAAAAGGCGTAAGGTTCACAATGGTGTAAGATTAAAAGGTGATATACCGGGCTAGGATTCGAGTTACAAGAACAAGGGCCAAACCAACCACCCAAGAAGGGAATCGTCGAGCGAAAACACTTGACAACCCCCTAGAAGCAGCTTTTCTTACCACCAGACCTTTCTCCATCAATTAGGAATCTGATGCCGTCACTAAACGCATTCCTTAAATTGTAGCCATTTGTTGAGTGTTTTTTTTGGTGTCTAATCCGCATATATATCACCATTGCCCTTAATTTTCTTGACTGTATATCTCTTAAATATCAACATATGCACGTGTGATTTAGTTTACGAAGATTTTTCAATGCCGAGAACCTCGATCAGAGAGTAAAAAAGGCGTCAGGTTCACAATGGTGTAAAATTAAAATGGTATATACCGGGCTAGGATTCGAGTTAGAGGAATAAGGGCAAAACCAACCACCCAAGAATGGAATCGTCGAGCGAAAACACTTGACAACCTCCTAGAAGCAGCTTTTCTTGCCACCAGACCTATCTCCATCAATTAGGAATCTGATGCCGTCACTAAACATATTCCTTAAATTGCAGCCATTTGTTGAGTGTTTTTTTTGGTGTCTAATCCACATATATATCACCATTGCCCTTGATTTTCTTGACTGTATATCTCTTAAATGTCAACATATACACGTGTGATTTAGTTTACGAAGATTTTTTAATGCCAAGAACCTCGATCAGAGAGTAAAAAAGGCGTAAGGTTCACAATGGTGTAAGATTAAAATGGGATATACCGGGCTAGGATTCGAGTTACAGGAACAAGGGTCGAACCAACCACCCAAGAATGGAATCGTCGAGCGAAAACACTTGACATCCTCCTAGAAGCAGCTTTTCTTACCACCAGACCTTTCTCCGTCAATTAGGAATCTGATTCCGTCACTAAGCACATTCCTTAAATTGTAGCCATTTGTTGAGTGTTTTTTTTTTTTGTCTAATCCGCATATATATCACCATTGCCCTTGATTTTCTTGACTGTATATCTCTTAGATGTCAACATATACATGTGTGATTTAGTTTACGAAGATTTTTCATTGCCGAGAACCTCGATCAGAGTGTAAAAAATGCGTAAGGTACACAATGGTGTAAGATTAAAATGGGATATACCGGGCTAGGATTCGCGTTACAGGAACTAGGGCCAAACCAACCACCCAAGAATGGAATCGTCGAGCGAAAACAATTGACAACCTCCTAGAAGCAGATTTCTTGCCACCAGACCTTTCTCCATCAATTAGGAATCTGATGCCGTCACTAAACACATTCCTTAAATTGTAGCCATTTGTTGAGTGTTTTTTTGTGTCTAATCCGCATACATATCTTCATTGCCATGGATTTTCTTGACTGTATATCTCTTAAATATTAACATATACACGTGTGATTTAGTTTACGAAGATTTTTCAATGCCGAGAACCTCGATCAGAGAGTAAAAAAGGCGTAAGGTTCACAATGGTGTAAGATTAAAATGGGATATACCGGGCTAGGATTCGAGTTACAGGAACAAGGGTCAAACCAACCACCCAAGAATGGAATTGTTGAGCGAAAACACATGACAACCTCCTAAAAGCAGCTTTTCTTGCCACCAGACCTTTCTCCATCAATAAGGAATCTGATGCTGTCACTAAACACATTCCTTAAATTGTAGCCATTTGTTGAATGTTTTTTTTGGTGTCTAATCGGCATATATATCACCATTGCCCTCGATTTTCTTGACTGTATATCTCTTAAATATCAACATATACAGATGTGATTTAATTTACGAAGATTTTTCAATGCCGAGAACCTCGATCAGAGAGTAAAAAAGGTGTAAGGTTGACAATGGTGTAAGATTAAAATGGGATATACCGGGCTAGGATTCGAGTTATAGGAACTAGGGACAAACCAACCACCCAAGAATGGAATCGTCGAGCAAAAACACTTGACAACCTCCTAGAAGCAGCTTTTCTTACCACCAGACCATTCTCCATCAATTAGGAGTCTGATGCCGTCACTAAACACATTCCTTAAATTATAGCCATTTGTTGAGTGTTTTTTTTTGGTGTCTAATCCACATATATATCACCGTTGCCCTTGATTTTCTTGATTGTATATCTCTTAAATGTCAACATATACACGTGTGATTTAGTTTACAAAGATTTTTCAATGCCGAGAACCTTGATCAGAGAGTAAAAAAGGCGTAAGGTTCACAATGGTGTAATATTAAAATGG
Organism: Helianthus tuberosus; assembly: GCA_030545235.1. NCBI lineage: Eukaryota > Viridiplantae > Streptophyta > Magnoliopsida > Asterales > Asteraceae > Helianthus > Helianthus tuberosus. The sequence goes on from JARYGA010000438.1 coordinate 192,050, forward strand.
GATATACCGGGCTAGGATTCGGGTTACAGGAACAAGGGCCAAACCAACAACCCAAGAATGGAATCGTCGAGCGAAAACACTTGACAACCTCCTAGAAGCAGCTTTTCTTACCACCAGACCTTTCTCCATCAATTAGGAATCTGATGCCGTCACTAAACACATTCCTTAAATTGTAGCCATTTGTTGAGTGTTTTTTTTTGTTGTCTAATCCGCATATATATCACCATTGCCCTTGATTTTCTTGACTGTATATGTCTTAAATGTCAACATATATATGTGTGATTTAGTTTACGAAGATTTTTCAATGCCGAGAACCACGATCAGAGAGTAAAAAAGGCGTAAGGTACATAATGGTGTAAGATTAAAATGGGATATACCGGGCTAGGATTCGAGTTACAGGAACAAGGGCCAAACCAACCACCCAAGAATGGAATCGTCGAGGGAAAACACTTGACAACCTCCTAGAAGCAGCTTTTCTTCCCACCAGACCTTTCTCCATCAATTAGAAATCTGATGCCGTCACTAAACATATTCCTTAAATTGCAGCCATTTGTTGAGTGTTTTTTTTGGTGTCTAATCCACATATATATCACCATTGCCCTTGATTTTCTTGACTGTATATCTCTTAAATGTCAACATATACACGTGTGATTTAGTTTACGAAGATTTTTTAATGCCAAGAACCTCGATCAGAGAGTAAAAAAGGCGTAAGGTTCACAATGGTGTAAGATTAAAATGGGATATACCGGGCTAGGATTCGAGTTACAGGAACAAGGGTCGAACCAACCACCCAAGAATGGAATCGTCGAGCGAAAACACTTGACATCCTCCTAGAAGCAGCTTTTCTTACCACCAGACCTTTCTCCGTCAATTAGGAATCTGATTCCGTCACTAAGCACATTCCTTAAATTGTAGCCATTTGTTGAGTGTTTTTTTTTGTTGTCTAATCCGCATATATATCACCATTGCCCTTGATTTTCTTGACTGTATATCTCTTAGATGTCAACATATACATGTGTGATTTAGTTTACGAAGATTTTTCATTGCCGAGAACCTCGATCAGAGTGTAAAAAATGCGTAAGGTACACAATGGTGTAAGATTAAAATGGGATATACCGGGCTAGGATTCGCGTTACAGGAACTAGGGCCAAACCAACCACCCAAGAATGGAATCGTCGAGCGAAAACAATTGACAACCTCCTAGAAGCAGATTTCTTGCCACCAGACCTTTCTCCATCAATTAGGAATCTGATGCCGTCACTAAACACATTCCTTAAATTGTAGCCATTTGTTGAGTGTTTTTTTGTGTCTAATCCGCATACATATCATCATTGCCATGGATTTTCTTGACTGTATATCTCTTAAATATTAACATATACACGTGTGATTTAGTTTACGAAGATTTTTCAATGCCGAGAACCTCGATCAGAGAGTAAAAAAGGCGTAAGGTTCACAATGGTGTAAGATTAAAATGGGATATACCGGGCTAGGATTCGAGTTACAGGAACAAGGGTCAAACCAACCACCCAAGAATGGAATTGTTGAGCGAAAACACATGACAACCTCCTAAAAGCAGCTTTTCTTGCCACCAGACCTTTCTCCATCAATAAGGAATCTGATGTTGTCACTAAACACATTCCTTAAATTGTAGCCATTTGTTGAATGTTTTTTTTGGTGTCTAATCGGCATATATATCACCATTGCCCTCGATTTTCTTGACTGTATATCTCTTAAATATCAACATATACAGATGTGATTTAATTTACGAAGATTTTTCAATGCCGAGAACCTCGATCAGAGAGTAAAAAAGGCGTAAGGTTGACAATGGTGTAAGATTAAAATGGGATATACCGGGCTAGGATTCGAGTTATAGGAACCAGGGACAAACCAACCACCCAAGAATGGAATCGTCGAGCAAAAACACTTGACAACCTCCTAGAAGCAGCTTTTCTTACCACCAGACCATTCTCCATCAATTAGGAGTCTGATGCCGTCACTAAACACATTCCTTAAATTATAGCCATTTGTTGAGTGTTTTTTTTTTGGTGTCTAATCCACATATATATCACCGTTGCCCTTGATTTTCTTGATTGTATATCTCTTAAATGTCAACATATACACGTGTGATTTAGTTTACAAAGATTTTTCAATGCCGAGAACCTTGATCAGAGAGTAAAAAAGGCGTAAGGTTCACAATGGTGTAATATTAAAATGGGATATACCGGGCTAGGATTCGAGTTACAGGAACAAGGGCCAAACCAACAACCCAAGAATGGAATCGTCGAGCGAAAACACTTGACAACCTCCTAGAAGCAGCTTTTCTTACCACCAGACCTTTCTCCATCAATTAGGAATCTGATGCCGTCACTAAACACATTCCTTAAATTGTAGCCATTTGTTGAGTGTTTTTTTTTTGTTGTCTAATCCGCATATATATCACCATTTCCCTTGATTTTCTTGACTGTATATGTCTTAAATGTCAACATATATATGTGTGATTTAGTTTACGAAGATTTTTCAATGCCGAGAACCACGATCAGAGAGTAAAAAAGGCGTAAGGTACATAATGGTGTAAGATTAAAATGGGATATACCGGGCTAGGATTCGAGTTACAGGAACAAGGGCCAAACCTACCACCCAAGAATGGAATCGTCGAGGGAAAACACTTGACAACCTCCTAGAAGCAGCTTTTCTTCCCACCAGACCTTTCTCCATCAATTAGAAATCTGATGCCGTCACTAAACACATTCCTTAAATTGTAACCATTTATTGAGTGTTTTTTTTTTTTGGTGCCCAATCCGCATATATATTACCATTGCCCTGGATTTTCTTGACTGTATATCTCTTAAATGTCAACATTTACACGTGTGATTTAGTTTACGAAGATTTTTCAATGCCGAGAACCTCGATCAGAGAGTAAAAAAGGCGTAAGGTTCAAAATGGTGTAAGATTAAAATGGGATATACCGGGCTAGGATTCGAGTTACAGGAACAAGGGCCAAACCAACCACCCAAGAATGGAATCGTCGGGCGAACACACTTGACAACCTCCTAGAAGCAGCTTTTCTTGCCACCACACCTTTCTCCATCAATTAGGAATCTGATGTCGTCACTAAACGCATTCCTTAAATTGTAGCCATTTGTTAAGTGTTTTTTTGGTGTCTAATCCGCATATATATCACCATTGCCCTTGATTTTCTTGACAATATATCTCTGAAATATCAACATATACACGTGTAACTTAGTTTACGAAGATTTTTCAATGCCGAGAAACTCGATCAGAGAGTAAAAAAGGCGTAAGGTTCACAATGGTGTAAAATTAAAATGGGATATACCAGGCTAGGATTCGAGTTACAGGAACAAGGGACAAACCAACCACCCAAGAATGGAATCGTCGAGCGAAAACACTTGACAACCTCCTAGAAGCAGCTTTTCTTGCCACCGCACCTTTCTCCATCAATTCGGAATCTGATGTCGTCACTAAACGCATTCCTTAAATTGTAGCCATTTGTTGAGTGTTTTTTTTTTTGGTGTCTAATCCGCATATATATCACCATTGCCCTTAATTTTCTTGACTGTATATCTCTTAAATATCAACATATACACGTGTGATTTAGTTTACGAAGATTTTCAAAGCCGAGAACCTCGATCATAGAGTAAAAAAGGCGTAAGGTTCACAATGGTGTAAAATTAAAATGGTATATACCGGGCTAGGATTCGAGTTAGAGGAATAAGGGCAAAACCAACCACCCAAGAATGGAATCGTCGAGCGAAAACACTTGACAACCTCCTAGAAGCAGCTTTTCTTGCCACCAGACCTATCTCCATCAATTAGGAATCTGATGCCGTCACTAAACATATTCCTTAAATTGCAGCCATTTGTTGAGTGTTTTTTTTGGTGTCTAATCCACATATATATCACCATTGCCCTTGATTTTCTTGACTGTATATCTCTTAAATGTCAACATATACACATGTGATTTAATTTACGAAGATTTTTCATTGCCGAGAACCTCGATCAGAGTGTAAAAAATGCGTAAGGTACACAATGGTGTAAGATTAAAATGGGATATACCGGGCTATGATTCGCGTTACAGGAACTAGGGCCAAACCAACCACCCAAGAATGGAATCGTCGAGCGAAAACAATTGACAACCTCCTAGAAGCAGCTTTTCTTGCCACCAGACCTTTCTCCATCAATTAGGAATCTGATGCCTCACTAAACACATTCCTTAAATTGTATCCATTTGTTGAGTGTTTTTTTGTGTCTAATCCGCAAACATATCACCATTGCCCTGGATTTTCTTGACTGTATATCTCTTAAATATTAACATATACACGTTTGATTTAGTTTACGAAGATTTTTCAATGCCGAGAACCTCGATCAGAGAGTAAAAAAGGCGTAAGGTTCACAATGGTGTAAGATTAAAATGGGATATACCGGGCTAGGATTCGAGTTACAGGAACAAGGGTCAAACCAACCACCCAAGAATGGAATCGTTGAGCGAAAACACTTGACAACCTCCTAAAAGCAGCTTTTCTTGCCACCAGACCTTTCTCCATCAATAAGGAATCTGATGCTGTCACTAAACACATTCCTTAAATTGTAGCCATTTGTTGAGTGTTTTTTTTGTTGACTAATCCGCATATATATCACTATTGCCCTTGATTTTCTTGACTGTATATCTCTTAAATGTCGACATATACACATGTGATTTAATTTACGAAGATTTTTCATTGCCGAGAACCTCGATCAGAGTGTAAAAAATGCGTAAGGTACACAATGGTGTAAGATTAAAATGGGATATACCGGGCTATGATTCGCGTTACAGGAACTAGGGCCAAACCAACCACCCAAGAATGGAATCGTCGAGCGAAAACAATTGACAACCTCCTAGAAGCAGCTTTTCTTGCCACCAGACCTTTCTCCATCAATTAGGAATCTGATGCCTCACTAAACACATTCCTTAAATTGTAGCCATTTGTTGAGTGTTTTTTTGTGTCTAATCCGCATACATATCACCATTGCCCGGGATTTTCTTGACTGTATATCTCTTAAATATTAACATATACACGTTTGATTTAGTTTACGAAGATTTTTCAATGCCGAGAACCTCGATCAGAGAGTAAAAAAGGCGTAAGGTTCACAATGGTGTAAGATTAAAATGGGATATACCGGGCTAGGATTCGAGTTACAGGAACAAGGGTCAAACCAACCACCCAAGAATGGAATCGTTGAGCGAAAACACTTGACAACCTCCTAAAAGCAGCTTTTCTTGCCACCAGACCTTTCTCCATCAATAAGGAATCTGATGCTGTCACTAAACACATTCCTTAAATTATAGCCATTTGTTGAGTGTTTTTTTTTTGTGTCTAATCCACATATATATCACCGTTGCCCTTGATTTTCTTGATTGTATATCTCTTAAATGTCAACATATACACGTGTGATTTAGTTTACAAAGATTTTTCAATGCCGAGAACCTCGATCAGAGAGTAAAAAAGGCGTAAGGTTCACAATGGTGTAAGATTAAAATGGGATATACCGGGCTAGGATTCGAGTTACAGGAACAAGGGCCAAACCAACAACCCAAGAATGGAATCGTCGAGGGAAAACACTTGACAACCTCCTAGAAGCAGCTTTTCTTACCACCAGACCTTTCACCATCATTTAGGAATCTGATGCCGTCACTAAACACATTCCTTAAATTGTAGCCATTTGTTGAGTGTTTTTTTTGTTGACTAATCCGCATATATATCATCATTGCCCTTGATTTTCTTGACTGTATATCTCTTAAATGTCAACATATACATGTGTGATTTAGTTTACGAAGATTTTTCAATGCCGAGAACCACGATCAGAGAGTAAAAAAGGCGTAAGGTAGATAATGGTGTAAGATTAAAATGGGATATACCGGGTTAGGATTCGAGTTACAGGAACAAGGGTCAAACCAACCACCGAAGAATGGAATCGTTGAGCGAAAACACTTGACAACCTCCTAAAAGCAGCTTCTCTTGCCACCAGACCTTTCTCCATCAATAAGGAATCTGATGCTGTCACTAAACACATTCCTTAAATTGTAGCCATTTGTTAAATGTTTTTTTGGTGTCTAATCGGCATATATATCACCATTGCCCTCGATTTTCTTGACTGTATATCTCTTAAATATCATCATATACACATGTGATTTAATTTACGAAGATTTTTCAATGCCGAGAACCTCGATCAGAGAGTAAAAAAGGCGTAAGGTTCAAAATGGTGTAAGATTAAAATGGGATATACCGGGCTAGGATTCGAGTTACAGGAACAAGGGCCAAACCAACCACCTAAGAATGGAATCGTCGGGCGAACACACTTGACAACCTCCTAGAAGCAGCTTTTCTTGCCACCACACCTTTCTCCATCAATTAGGAATCTGATGTCGTCACTAAACGCATTCCTTAAATTGTAGCCATTTGTTAAGTGTTTTTTGGTGTCTAATCCGCATATATATCACCATTGCCCTTGATTTTCTTGACAGAATATCTCTTAAATATCAACATATACACGTGTAACTTAGTTTACGGAGATTTTTCAATGCCGAGAAACTCGATCAGAGAGTAAAAAAGTCGTAAGTTTGACATTGGTGTAAGATTAAAATGGGATATACCGGGCTAGGATTCGAGTTATAGGAACAAGGGACAAACCAACCACCCAAGAATGGAATCGTCGAGCAAAAACACTTGACAACCTCCTAGAAGCAGCTTTTCTTGCCACCAGACCTTTCTCCATCAATTAGGAATCTGATGCCGTCACCAAACACATTCCTTAAATTATAGCCATTTGTTGAGTGCTTTTTTTTTTGGTGTCTAATCCACATATATATCACCGTTGCCCTTGATTTTCTTGATTGTATATCTCTTAAATGTCAACATATACACGTGTGATTTAGTTTACAAAGATTTTTCAATGCTGAGAACCTCGATCAGAGAGTAAAAAAGGCGTAAGTTTCACAATGGTGTAAGATTAAAATGGGATATACCGGGCTAGGATTCGAGTTACAGGAACATGGGCCAAACCAACAACTCAAGAATGGAATCGTCGAGCGAAAACACTTGACAACCTCCTAGAAGCAGCTTTTCTTACCACCACACCTTTCTCCATCAATTAGGAATCTGATGTCTTCACTAAACACATTCCTTAAATTGTAGCCATTTGTTGAGTGTTTGTTTTTTGGTGTCTAATCCGCATATATATCACCATTGCCCTTGATTTTCTTGACTGTATATCTCTTAAATGTCAACATATACACGTGTGATTTAGTTTACGAAGATTTTTCAAGGCCGAGAACCACGATCAGAGAGTAAAAAAGGCGTAAGGTACATAATGGTGTAAGATTAAAATGGGATATACCGGGCTAGGATTCGAGTTACAGGAACAAGGGCCAAACCAACCACTCAAGAATGGAATCGTCGAGGGAAAACACTTGACAACCTCCTAGAAGCAGCTTTTCTTGCCACCAGACCTTTCTCCATCAATTAGAAATCTGATGCCGTCACTTAACACATTCCTTCAATTGTAGCCATTTGTTGAGTGTTTTTTTTTTGGTGTCCAATCCGCATATATATTACCATTGCCCTGGATTTTCTTAACTGTATATCTCTTAAATGTCAACATTTACACGTGTGATTTAGTTTACGAAGATTTTTCAATGCCGAGAACCTCGATCAGAGAGTAAAAAAGGCGTAAGGTTCAAAATGGTGTAAGATTAAAATGGGATATACCGGGCTAAGCTTCGAGTTACAGGAACAAGGGCCAAACCAACCACCCAAGAATGGAATCGTCGGGCGAACACGCTTGACAACCTCCTAGAAGCAGCTTTTCTTGCCACCACACCTTTCTCCATCAATTAGGAATCTGATCTCGTCACTAAACGCATTCCTTAAATTGTAGCCATTTTTAAGTGTTTTATTGGTGTCTAATCCGCATATATATCACCATTGCCCTTGATTTTCTTGACAGTATATCTCTTAAATATCAACATATACACGTGTAACTTAGTTTACGAAGATTTTTCAATGCCGAGAAACTCGATCAGAGAGTAAAAAAGGCGTAAGGTTCACAATGGTGTAAAATTAAAATGGGATATACCAGGCTAGGATTCGAGTTACAGGAACAAGGGACAAACCAACCACCCAAGAATGGAATCGTCGAGCGAAAACACTTGACAACCTCCTAGAAGCAGCTTTTCTTGTCACCAGACCTTTCTCCATCAATTAGGAATCTGATGCCGTCACTAAACACATTCCTTAAATTGTAGCCATTTGTTGAGTGTTTTTTTTGTTGTCTAATCCGGATATATATCACCATTGCCTTGGATTTTCTTGACTGTATATCTCTTAAATATTAACATATACACGGGTGATTTAGTTTACGAAGATTTTTCAATGCCGAGAACCTCGATCAGAGAGTAAAAAAGGTGTAAGGTTCACAATGGTGTAAGATTAAAATGGGATATACCGGGCTAGGATTCGAGTTACAGGAACAAGGGTCAAACCAACCACCCAAGAATGGAATCGTTGAGCGAAAACACTTGACAACCTCCTAAAAGCAGCTTTTCTTGCCACCAGACCTTTCTCCATCAATTAGGAATCTGATGCCGTCACTAAACACATTCCTTAAACTGTAGCCATATGTTTAATATTTTTTTGGTGTCTAATCCGCATATATATCACCATTGCCCTCGATTTTCTTGACTGTATATCTCTTAAATATCAACATATACACATGTGATTTAATTTACGAAGATTTTTCAATGCCGAGAACCTCGATCAGAGAGTAAAAAAGGCGTAAGGTTGACACTGGTGTAAGATTAAAATGGGATATACCGGGCTAGGATTCGAGTTATAAGAACAAGGGACAAACCAACCACCCAAGGATGGAATCGTCGAGCAAAAACACTTGACAACCTCCTAGAAGCAGCTTTTCTTGCCACCAGACCTTTCTCCTTCAATTAGGAATCTGATGCCGTCACCAAACACATTCCTTAAATTATAGCCATTTGTTGAGTGTTTTTTTTTTTGGTGTCTAATCCACATATATATCACCGTTGCCCTTGATTTGCTTGATTGTATATCTTTTAAATGTCAACATATACACGTGTGATTTAGTGTACAAAGATTTTTCAATGCCGAATACCTCGATCAGAGAGTAAAAAAGGCGTAAGGTTCACAATGGTGTAAGATTAAAATGGGATATACCGGGCTAGGATTCGAGTTACAGGAACAAGGGCCAAACCAACCACCCAAGAATGGAATCGTCGAGCGAAAACACTTGACAACCTCCTAGAAGCAGCTTTTTTTGCCACCAGACCTTTCTCCATCAATTAGGAATCTGATGCCGTCACTAAACACATTCCTTAAATTATAGCCATTTGTTGAGTGCTTTTTTTTTGGTGTCTAATCCACATATATATCACCGTTGCCCTTGATTTTCTTGATTGTATATCTCTTAAATGTCAACATATACACGTGTAATTTAGTTTACAAAGATTTTTCAATGCCGAGAACCTCGATCAGAGAGTAAAAAAGGCGTAAGGTTCACAATGGTGTAAGATTAAAATGGGATATACCGGGCTAGGATTCGAGTTACAGGAACAAGGGCCAAACCAACAACCCAAGAATGGAATCGTCGAGCGAAAACACTTGACAACCTCCTAGAAGCAGCTTTTCTTACCACCACACCTTTCTCCATCAATTAGGAATCTGATGTCGTCACTAAACACATTCCTTAAATTGTAGCCATTTGTTGAGTGTTTGTTTTTTGGTGTCTAATCCGCATATATATCACCATTGCCCTTGATTTTCTTGACTGTATATCTCTTAAATGTCAACATATACACGTGTGATTTAGTTTACGAAGATTTTTCAAGGCCGAGAACCACGATCAGAGAGTAAAAAAGGCGTAAGGTACATAATGGTGTAAGATTAAAATGGGATATACCGGGCTAGGATTCGAGTTACAGGAACAAGGGCCAAACCAACCACCCAAGAATGGAATCGTCGAGGGAAAACACTTGACAACCTCCTAGAAGCAGCTTTTCTTGCCACCAGACCTTTCTCCATCAATTAGAAATCTGATGCCGTCACTAAACACATTCCTTCAATTGTAGCCATTTGTTGAGTGTTTTTTTTTGGTGTCCAATCCGCATATATATTACCATTGCCCTGGATTTTCTTAACTGTATATCTCTTAAATGTCAACATTTACACGTGTGATTTAGTTTACGAAGATTTTTCAATGCCGAGAACCTCGATCAGAGAGTAAAAAAGGCGTAAGGTTCAAAATGGTGTAAGATTTAAATGGGATATACCGGGTTAAGATTCGAGTTACAGGAACAAGGGCCAAACCAACCACCCAAGAATGGAATCGTCGGGCGAACACGCTTGACAACCTCCTAGAAACAGCTTTTCTTGCCACCACACCTTTCTCCATCAATTAGGAATCTGATCTCGTCACTAAACGCATTCCTTAAATTGTAGCCATTTGTTAAGTGTTTTTTTGGTGTCTAATCCGCATATATATCACCATTGCCCTTGATTTTCTTGACAGTATATCTCTTAAATATCAACACATACACGTGTAACTTAGTTTACGAAGATTTTTCAATGCCGAGAAACTCGATCAGAGAGTAAAAAAGGCGTAAGGTTCACAATGGTGTAAAATTAAAATGGGATATACCAGGCTAGGATTCGAGTTACAGGAACAAGGGACAAACCAACCACCCAAGAATGGAATCGTCGAGCGAAAACACTTGACAACCTCCTAGAAGCAGCTTTTCTTGTCACCAGACCTTTCTCCATCAATTAGGAATCTGATGCCGTCACTAAACACATTCCTTAAATTGTAGCCATTTGTTGAGTGTTTTTTTTGTTGTCTAATCCGGATATATATCACCATTGCCTTGGATTTTCTTGACTGTATATCTCTTAAATATTAACATATACACGGGTGATTTAGTTTACGAAGATTTTTCAATGCCGAGAACCTCGATCAGAGAGTAAAAAAGGTGTAAGGTTCACAATGGTGTAAGATTAAAATGGGATATACCGGGCTAGGATTCGATTTACAGGAACAAGGGTCAAACCAACCACCCAAGAATGGAATCGTTGAGCGAAAACACTTGACAACCTCCTAAAAGCAGCTTTTCTTGCCACCAGACCTTTCTCCATCAATTAGGAATCTGATGCCGTCACTAAACACATTCCTTAAACTGTAGCCATTTGTTTAATGTTTTTTTTGGTGTCTAATCCGCATATATATCACCATTGCCCTCGATTTTCTTGACTTTATATCTCTTAAATATCAACATATACACATGTGATTTAATTTACGAAGATTTTTCAATGCCGAGAACCTCGATCAGAGAGTAAAAAAGGCGTAAGGTTGACAATGGTGTAAGATTAAAATGGGATATACCGGGCTAGGATTCGAGTTACAGGAACAAGGGCCAAACCAACCACCCAAGAATGGAATCGTCGAGCGAAAACACTTGACAACCTCCTAGAAGCAGCTTTTCTTGCCACCAGACCTTTCTCCATCAATTAGGATTCTGATGTCGTCACTAAACACATTCCTTAAATTGTAGCCATTTGTTGAGTGTTTGTTTTTTGGTGTCTAATCCGCATATATATCACCATTGCCCTTGATTTTCTTGACTGTATATCTCTTAAATGTCAACATATACAGGTGTGATTTAGTTTACGAAGATTTTTCAATGCCGAGAACCTCGATCAGAGAGTAAAAATGGTGTAAGGTTCACAATGGTGTAAGATTAAAATGAGATATACCGGGCTAGGATTCGAGTTACAAGAACAAGGGCCAAACCAACCACCCAAGAATGGAATCGTCGAGCGAAAACACTTGAAACCTCCTAGAAGCGGCTTTTCTTACCACCAGACCTTTCTCCATCAATTAGGAATCTGATGCCGTCACTAAACACATTCCTTAAATTGTAGCCATTTGTTGAGTGTTTTTTTGATGTCTAATCCGCATATATATCACCATTGCCCTTGATTTTCTTGATTGTATATCTCTTAAATATCAACATATACATGTGTGATTTAGTTTACGAAGATTTTTCAATGCCGAGAACCTCGATCAGTGAGTAAAAAAGGCGTTAGGTTCACAATGGTGTAAAATTAAAATGGTATATACCGGGCTAGGATTCGAGTTACAGGAACAAGGGCCAAACCAACCACCCAAGAATGGAATCGTCGAGCGAAAACACTTGACAACCTCCTAGAAGCAGCTTTTCTTGCCACCAGACCTTTCTCCATCAATTAGAAATCTGATGCCGTCACTAAACACATTCCTTAAATTGTAGCCATTTGTTGAGTGTTTTTTTTTGTGTCTAATCCGCATATATATCACCATTGCCCTATATTTTCTTGACTGTATATCTCTTAAATATCAACATATACACGTGTGATTTAGTTTACGAAGATTTTTCAATGCCGAGAACCTCTATCAGAGAGTAAAAAAGGAGTAAGGTTCACAATGGTGTAAGATTAAAATGGGATATACCGGGCTAGGATTCGAGTTACAGGAACAAGGGCCAAACCAACCACCCAAGAATGGAATCGTTGAGCGAAAACACTTGACAACCTCCTAGAAGCAGCTTTTCTTGCCACCAGACCTTTCTCCATCAATTAGGAATCTGATGCCGTCACTAAACACATTCCTTAAATTGTAGCCATTTGTTGAGTGTTTTTTTTGGTGTCTAATCCGCATATATATCACCATTGCCCTTAATTTTCTTGACTGTATATCTCTTAAATGTCAACATATACACGTGTGATATAGTTTACGAAGATTTTTCAATGCCGAGAACCTCGATCAGAGAGTAAAAAAGGCGTAAGGTTCACAATGGTGTAAGATTAAAATGAGATATACCAGGCTAGGATTCGAGTTACAGGAACAAGGGCCAAACCAACCACCCAAGAATGGAATCGTCGAGCGAAAATACTTGATAACCTCCTAGAAGCAGCTTTTCTTGCCACCAGACCTTTCTCCATCAATTAGGAATCTGATGCCATCACTAAACACATTCCTTAAATTGTAACCATTTGTTGAGTGTTTTTTTTGGTGTCTAATCCGCATATATATCACCATTGACCTTGATTTTCTTGACTGCATATCTCTTAAATAGCAACATATACACGTGTGATTTAGTTTACGAAGATTTTTCAATGCCGAGAACCTCGATCAGAGAGTAAAAAAGGCGTAATGTTCACAATGGTGTAAGATTAAAATGAGATATACCAGGCTAGGATTCGAGTTACAGGAACAAGGGCCAAACCAACCACCCAAGAATGGAATCGTCGAGCGAAAATACTGGACAACCTCCTAGAAGCAGTTTTTCTTGCCACCAGACCTTTCTCCATTAATTAGGAATCTGACGCCGTCACTAAACACATTCCTTAAATTGTAGCCATTTGTTGAGTGTTTTTTTTGGTGTCTAATCCGCATATATATCACCATTGCCCTTAATTTTCTTGACTGTATTCCTCTTAAATGTCAACATATACACGTGTGATTTAGTTTACGAAGATTTTTCAATGCCGAGAACCTCTATCAGAGAGTAAAAAAAGCGTAAGGTTCACAATGGTGTAAGATTAAAATGAGATATACCAGGCTAGGATTCGAGTTACAGGAACAAGGGCCAAACCAACCACCCAAGAATGGAATCGTCGAGCGAAAACACTTGACAACCTCCTAGAAGCAACTTTTCTAGCCACCAGACCTTTCTCCATCAATTAGGAATCTGATGCTGTCATTAAACACATTCCTTAAATAGTAGCCATTTGTTGAGTGTTTTTTTTTGTGTCTAATTCGCATATATATCACCATTGCCCTTGATTTTCTTGACTGTATATCTCTTAAATATCAACATATACACGTGTGATTTAGTTTACGAAGATTTTTCAATGCCGAGAACCTCGATCAGTGAGTAAAAAAGGAGTAAGGTTCACAATGGTGTAAAATGAAAATGGTATGTACCGGGCTAGGATTCGAGTTACAGGAACAAGGGCCAAACCAACCACCCAAGAATGGAATCGTCGAGCGAAAACACTTGACAACCTCCTAGAAGCAGCTTTTCTAGCCACCAGACCTTTCTCCATCAATTAGGAATCTGATGCCGTCACTAAACACATTCCTTAAATTGTAGCCATTTGTTGAGTGTTTTTTTTTGTGTCTAATCCGCATATATATCACCATTGCCCTTGATTTTCTTGACTTTATATCTCCTAAATGTCAACATATACACGTGTGATTAAGTTTACGAAGATTTTTCAATGCCGAGAACCTCGATCAGAGAGTAAAAAAGGCGTAAGGTTCACAATGGTGTAAGATTAAAATGACATATACCAGGCTAGGATTCGAGTTACAGGAACAAGGGCCAAACCAACCACCCAAGAATGGAATCGTCGAGCGAAAATACTTGACAACCTCCTAGAAGCAGCTTTTCTTGCCACCAGACCTTTCTCCATCAATTAGGAATCTGATGCCGTCACTAAACACATTCCTTAAATTGTAGCCATTTGTTGAGTGTTTTTTTTGGTGTCTAATCCGCATATATATCACCATTGCCCTTAATTTTCTTGACTGTATATCTCTTAAATGTCAACATATACACGTGTGATTTAATTTACGAAGATTATTCAATGCCGAGAACCTCGATCAGAGAGTAAAAAAGGCGTATGGTTCACAATGGTGTAAGATTAAAATGAGATATACCAGGCTAGGATTCGAGTTACAGGAACAAGGGCCAAACCAACCACCCAAGAATGGAATCGTCGAGCGAAAATACTTGATAACCTCCTAGAAGCAGCTTTTCTTGCCACCAGACCTTTCTCCATCAATTAGGAATCTGATGCCATCACTAAACACATTCCTTAAATTGTAACCATTTGTTGAGTGTTTTTTTTGGTGTCTAATCCGCATATATATCACCATTGACCTT